>CAJQUW010005000.1:0-85000 GCA_907163375.1 Prostheceraeus crozeri
GCGTCGTCTTTAGCTGCCTGAGAGAATGATTAGGAGCCTCCACTGCGACGTTCGTCGCAGTGAAAAAAATTGCCTTTTGGACATGCGCATGATCGCACCTTACCAGCTCCGCGATGTTTCCTCCTTCCTTTTTGCATTCGTTTAGGGTGATTTCTCTTTCCTTGAGTAAACACCACCAGCAAAGGTCTGCTTCAATGTTTTTAACCGCTGCATTCCTTCCCACGAATTCAACAAACTGCTCTTGAATAACTTCTACCTCTGGAAAGATCACGTAGCAACCTTCACCTCTCAAAGCCAACCGGCATTACCTTTAATATCATTTCGTTTTTAAGCATCTACCGACATTGGATATGAGAAGCGTGCTACAACAGATTTCAGTCTGCACGAAGTAATGCTAACCTCCACGTTGGCGGCGAGCAATCGATGTAAATTGGTCCTCATACACCACATTTGAATGAGGTAGGGTTCGTGATAAAACTATGAGGCAGTTGGATTCATAGCTCAAACCCTAAACATTGTTAGTTACAACTTTGCATGAATCACTGTCGATCACTTAGATGAAAGATGTCGGCACGACGCATCCAAGAGTTCATACTTGAAGGATAAACAGTCCATTTTAACTTAGACACCATTCTTCTCTCATCCCTTGCCGTTTTTTACATCGAATGATTTTCTCTACCAAATATGTTTCACTTTCAGTGACTACCTCAATCTCATCGCGGTAAAAGCTACCCTCAATTTCTTCATTATCGTAATCTTTCAACTTGTAGGTGGTCGGAGAGTCTTTTTGATTAATCCTTGATACTGTATAATACCTCCTCTGTCCAATTCGGTAAGGTACCCTTTAGCAAAAAAGAGAAACACTTTTCACTTTTGAAGTGCAAGTCGAACTTTGTCACGCCAATTTTCACTATCACTTTTCACATCGAGTGTCATAGTCCGTTACGTTGGAATAGATTCGACGCACTTTATCTACATTGTCAGCATTTACATCTACTGGTCTGAGTCTCAACAATATGGAACACGGATGGATAGCAGTGATTGTAGGCATGGAGTGTATCTTGTAGAACCTTGGTCCAATTTTGTGTCAAGTTGGCAGTAAAATGTCGCCACAAGCGATTTTTTAATGTGCGATTAAAACGTTCAACGAGTTCAGCTTTATAAGCAATCTTTACACTAAACAACTCAATGTCATGCCTCTCAAATAATCTTGTCACATGCTGATTTTCAAACTCTTTCCTTGATCACTCTGAATTCTTTTTGGAATGCGGCCTTCTCGAAAAATTGTTTGGAATGCTTTTGCTACTCCTTTCCCTTCTTTAGTTTTTAAAGGTTGAGCCCACGCATAACGCGAGAAAATATCAATGACGGTTAAAATAAAATTATTGCCCGAGTTATGTTTTGAAATGGAGGCAACATCACACAAATCTGCTTGCCACTGTTCATCAATGTCATGAACAATATAATGGCGGGTGCGGTACTTCTTTTTCGCTTGTTTGTGGAGTGTATAGGTAGCCTGACCTTTAACCATCGTTTCACTTGTGATTGTGGAAGACCACTCGCTTTTGATAATTTCTTGATAGATGCAAATCCTGCCGGATGTTTTACATCATAATAGATTGACTTCAAACGTTCAGTCGATGACGACTGACTCTTTTTTCTCCTTCTCATCTTTTTGTTTTCTTGCCTTTCTACATTTACAACAACTGCAGCATTTAGCTTTAGCGGTTTTGCGATCGTGTTCACATTGCTTAGGGGTTTCATTGTGAGAGCTGGCGCAGCAAGTGCAAGTGACAACGACATTCACCTCTGGCGGCTCATTACATGGCAAGCAACACATCTGCTTCATATTAATAGTCTGAGAACATGTATTTCCTGGGAGGAGCTGTTTTACGTTTTCCTTTTACTAGTTTTAGTGGTGATGTAGATCTACGTCGAGTTCTTCCTCTTGTTTGCTTAGTGAGTGTGGGAGGGGATGTAGCAGGTGACGTCTTAAACCAATTTGTTGGCATTTTCATCGTCTGAAGCATTGGAGCAGTAGCCACTGTTGAATGAAGTTCTTTCAATGTCTCATTATTTAAAGCAAATTTTGGCACATTATGCTTTTTCAATAGTTTAAGAAAGTGTGACCAACCAGGTGGAACATAGCCCTGACGGCGCTTTCTACGTGTCGCATACTGAATCAAGTCTTCATAACGTGAAGCATCAATCACTTTATTTTCATCTGTAATGATTTCTCCTCTATCATTTACATTGAGATGGGGTTCAATACTGTTGAAAAGAGATATGGCATGTGCGCGAGATGCTAAAGGTGTAGCAGTCGATACAGAGTCACGCATCTTATTCTTCAAGTTTTTCAATTGCTCAACAGTTTCCGATTGTAATAATACAGCACGATGTGGATCTTTGATGTGAACATTTTGCTGATAATCTATTTCTTTCCTATACATTTGATTTGCAAGAGGTTGCTTTACTTGCTGCATGGCAGTCAATTGTACATATTCATCCTGAGGAATAACAATCATGCGAGAATAAGAACTCATAGTTTGTAGATAATCATGGGAGTTTTCAAAATATCACTTCGAAATCTAAATTCTTCCGGACACTCTTGCGTAAAGTCAATGAATAAGTAACCGTGTGGTTTTTCAGTAGCTGCTTGAAAAATTTCAATTAAGGCTTTTGATCCTCTTGGTGCAACTTGTCGCGCTAAAATTTCAAATTGACTTTTATCTCGCGGATTCTTGAAAATAGCATAATAGTGTGTATTCAGGTTTCGTGTACGAGCTTCTTTTCCATCAGGAAACAAATTTTGTGTGATGTAGATGATAAAGCACCTTTTATGATGTGCTGCACGAGTGAACATATCTGTAACATCTTTTGAATTCTTACTTTCTTTTAATAAATCATCCAATACAACAACATCATTAGACTGAAGTTTATCCACTGCAATAATTCCTTCATGTCGAATAAAGTTGCGACTTTGCAATTCCTGAAACAGCGACGGTTGATAAATACCATAACACCAAATCACTCGATTGATAGGTTCCTTAAACAACTCCTTCTTTTATCCAATAAATTCAGCGTGAAAACAGTTTTACCTGCATGAGATGGACCTGATACAGTCAGAACTTTATCACATTGAAGTCTGAAATCCATTTTATTACTTTGAGATTCAACATTTGCATAATTAACGCTTAGAGCCAAAGATATTTCCCAATAGGTTGCCCACGGCAGGAGCTATCATTGGAAGTATTGCTGAAAGGAAACCGCCCTTTTGTGTTAGAGTTTTCCTCTTTCTTTGAAGGGCGACTTTAGGATTGGAGATGAAACGCAATTTCGTAGCATATCGCTTAAGTAACTTTCGTTGTTTTGGCGCTAATTTCTTCGTCCTCAACTTTCTGACATGAGAAATAATTTCACGAATGAATTTATCGTTGGCATGTCGTATAGCATTGTATCGCTGATTTGCTTTCATTCGTCGGAGAGCTTGAATGGCTGAAGAAAACTTTGAAGACTTTTGACTTTTACGTTTCGCCATTTTCCGTGTTAGTCTTTGCTAAAACCTATCTTTACCACATTTGCATAGGTACTAACTATTGCGACATAAGTGACACTCGAAATGAGCAATATCACAGTGGTTACATTGGCAAAGTTGAATGCAATTACGTATGAAACAGCGTTGACAAAAAGCATGCTTACATCTCTTGAAGATGCGCTTTTCATTTCCATCCTTTCGCTTACATACATCACAACACATAGTTTCGCCGTTACTGATGTCTATAGCAAGTCTTTTTGAAGATATGAATTTGCTAGCCTTTTCTAAATAATAGACACATGTACAGAAGGAATATACTTCGAGAGTGAGCAGGCATAGCTCGAAAACCAGTTGTGCTACAATCAAGTACCACTGCATTTTCAATTTTTCTTTATGGAAAGTTGAATGTGAATATCTGAAATCGCTTCAATCACTAGACTGCTGCCATGATGGTTAAATGCGTTAAGACGTTCAGCAATTTTTATCATATGTCTTTTAAAAAATTCTTTGGGGTGATCTACCACTTCCATTGAATAAGAAGCAAAATGGAAAGAGCGAGTTTCCACTTCTTCCTTTCCAAAATGACTAAACTTAATTTTCGCAACTAATCGCGCCATGACAATGCTATCAGAGAATGTATTTATTAACTCTAGAAATAGAGTGCTAGCATCATCGACCACTGCTTCGATGTCGGTCTCATCTTTATGAAAATTTATCACATGATCTTGAACAGCTCCTTTTAAACTTTGCCTATGAAAATGTAATGTTCCGCAGTCGTTTGAGAAAGACATGATCGCCCTTTATCTAACCCATCCATTGCATGAAAACAACAACTCTTCTCATAGTAACATTTATTGAATAACGGTAACAAGCATGCATTATAAATCAATGGTTTGAAAGAGATAAAATAGATACAGCTGGTAACTATCATACAGCGAGCAATGATAACCATACAGGACTTTGGCAGTGTTGAGGTAAGGAGGAAAGAAGCATTGGTTATGAACGTAGCTACTACAACGAACAGACAAAATAGGAACACACAAATCCTTAAAACGTTTCGTGACTTCATGATAGTGTTGATTCACTCTACTATCCCAAGGCGGGAGCAAAATATCATCAATGATTAAATTGGGAAATACTTTCCTCTCCTTACCAGGATTATTACAAAAGATGCGTATAACATTGAAAGCAGCTAACCATCGTTTAAAGTCAATAAGAAGAGCACTGTCACAAGAAAAGCCATAGTCTTGTAAATATTTCAGATTAAGTCCATGAATGTGTTTTCTCGCCCATTGATCAACATTGGGATCGCAGTTGGCATGTTGATGATAGACACTAACAATCTGATATGTCCAATTGTTCATAGCAATAGCACTGAGCTCCTGTACAGATTCACTCTCACAATCCATAAAAATGATGATAGAAGCCTAAAACGGAAATTACACATCTAAGGAAACGTTCTATAACATATTACAAAATGAAGAATTACATCGATGCTTTTCACGACAAAATACACAAATGATATGATGGCAACGAAGAAGTAAAATGTATCTAATAAGACCACGTCTACGACACTCAAAGCACATAAGCGAATTGTCATATGGTAGAGTTAGGAAAGGACTAGTAATTCTCCTTCTTTGATTTGCGTTTTGATGCAGCATTCTTCTCCGACTTGCGCTTCGTACCACTGCTGTTAAGGATTTGATCAATTATGTCATCCACGTTGGGCGGTTTTGGAATATATAGGATGGATTCCATATGCATGGAGAGAGAGGCTATTTTATTATCCTTGTGTCGACCATAATATAGCCCATTCACTTTGAAAAGGATATCCCAAGTACCTTCTCCGAGCTCATCACATCTGATGGGTATTGATTGATCTCCCTCCTTCTTATAGTAAGTACACCAATGTGATACCGGTAGGCAAATGTGATTACCATCCCAAATCTTTCTATAGGGAGTATCCTTGTCATCTCTCGCCTTCCACTCCTGAGCAAGAGGAGTAGGAATGTCCATATTTAATGTCACGTACTCCTCAATAATATCAAGTTGGCGGCGAATGTACGGACTCACGGGGATCAGTATGTAGTCCCCATACTGATTGCGCATTATCTTGACATCCGTGGAAGGGAGCATTCCCGTTTGGAGTACTACTCTATGATCGTCATAACGCAAGACTTGTTTAAATTTACGCTGTAGCGGTGTAGGATTATGTACCTTGGTTGTTTCTTCCACTGGCCTCAGTTGTAGATGATCTGATCGTAGCGAACCTTGTAACGTTTGACCGCCATTTTGTCCTACTAGTGCAGCAGATGGAGTAGATGCCCGAAAATGAAAAAGACTGTATTAAGTTTACGTTCAAGGGAGGAGAGGGAGGGAAGTAGCGACTTACCATTTTAGTTGGATAATAGAACAGGGAAGTAGAGAGAGAGAGAGAAAATGTGCGTCCGTCACTCGTGTGATTCAACGATGGAATGATTCTCACTGTGGAAGGCTCGGTATTTATATAGAAATGCTTGATTCTCATTGGATGATGATCCTCATTGGACAATAACATCAAGCTGATTCCAAATCTGGCGTCCGTTTTGCTCTCCGATGGTTCGTTTTGGTGCTACAGCCCAAAACGTCCAAAATTCTAACTCTGTCGTTTTTCGCCAATCTCCCAAAATCTTAAATGGCGTCTCACATCTAAACGAAGACAGATATGAACAAGCCGATTCTTTCAGTGAATTTGTCTCACTCTTAGCTTTCAAACGAGCTATTGCACGACTAAATCCGTCCACTGGAAACCAAGATCGAAGCGAGCTCTCCCGAGGGGGGGGGAGGTCAGTGAAATTTGATGAAAAATGTTTTGGTGAAGGTCCCAGGTCGAAATGACACACTTTGGAAAATTTTCAAAATTTTACCCATACAAAGCCACTCTGACACTTAGGATTTTTTCAGGTGAGCTCCGACCTAAAATCTTAAATGGCGTCTCACATCTAAACGAAGACAGATATGAACAAGCCGATTCTTTCAGTGAATTTGTCTCACTCTTAGCTTTCAAACGAGCTATGGCACGACAAAATCCGTCCACTAGAAGCCAAGATCGAAGATAGCTCTCCCGAGGGGGGGGGGAGGTCAGTGAAATTTGATGAAAAATGTTTTGGTGAAGGTCCCAGGTCAAAATGCGACACTTTGGAAAATTTTCAAAATTTTACCCATACAAAGTCACTCTGACACTTAGGATTTTTTCAGGTGAGCTCCGACCTAAAATCTTAAATGGCGTCTCACATCTAAACGAAGACAGATATGAACAAGCCGATTCTTTCAGTGAATTTGTCTCACTCTTAGCTTTCAAACGAGCTATGGCACGACTAAATCCGTCCACTGGAAGCCAAGATCGAAGCGAGCTCTCCCGAGGGGGGGGGGACGTCAGCTAAAATTTTGTCTCTCCGATTGCGTTCAAATTCACCATACCGATGCAGAATTTCACGCTGAATCCGAATCTGGCCTCCGTTTTCCCATCCGATGCTTCGTTTTGACGCTACAGCCCAAAAACGCTGACAAAATTTTGAAGAAACTTTTTTCTCGCCGATTGACTTCAAATTCACCATACCGATGCAGAATTTTACGCTGATCACGAATCTAAAGTCCGTTTCACCATTCCACCACGACAACCTAGACGGTCGGCCACGTCAACCTAGGCGGTCGGCCACGTCAACCCACACGAGACCAACACACCCGAGTCTCACACTCTGTCGTTTTCGAGGGGGGGGGACGTCAGCGAACATTTTGTGAACGTGGACCAACCTGGCCGGCACACCACGACAGACCACAACCTCTGTCGTTCCAGAGGGGGGGGAGTCAGACCCGAAGCACCACGGCGGCCGACCACGACACTCTGCCGTTCCAGAGGGGGGGGCGCCGGTCGAGTGTTCGCCGTTTTATTACTACTTACTATTTGCGGCAACCAGACAAATGAAGCAAAAACACAAAAAATTCAATTTCTTAAGCGAATTACCTTCCACGGATTTCCGCGGTCCTGGAAATGTTATCAAGCCTTTTGTATGACCTGCAATTTTATATTTGTCTTGGAAATGTCGGGAAATTTTTTGGCAGACATGGCTTCTTACATGGCTGGTGCGTCCAATAAGCTTCCGGACAAATGTGGAAAAACTGTAAATCTTTCAATTCTGACATGATGGATCATTGATTTGACATATATAGGTTAGGATGGTATGCAAAATTTCGAAAAGTTTCCATTTTCATCAGTCTGCTGGCCCATTTTAAAAACATGCGAAATTTTGGTTAGTTTGATGAATGTAAAACAAAATAATATATATTTTTCTACTTTGTGCATGACAAATTCGTTGATAGTTGTGTTGTCTAAACATTTATCAACAAAAGCACTCTGATGTGATCAAATGAAATAATAGGTCTTCAGAAGCTCCCTTTTCAAGTCAATTTCCCTCATATTGAACACCCTTCAAAGCATCTTGAGGAGCGAAATTTATCGAGGATTCCGCGAACGGCATCTTCCAGATCAGAGAGCTGCGTTCAAATGATAATCCACACAAATGTTTCTTCGGAGTTCTGGACGACTACAAATCTGATGGAGAAAGGTCTGGGCTTTAAGAGGATGGGCATGTTACGCGATACCGGATGTGTGAGAAGGAACATTATCATAGAGAAAACAGTGGAGTAATGAACCAATTCCGGGGGGGGGGGATTCCGAGTAGTTGTTCGAGCTTTTTGAATGGGAAATTGATCGATCAAAAGTTGTGGGGAGTCTCTGACCTGAAAACAGGAATGGGAACTGTTTGCAATGAGCGCATGTAGCGGTAGACCGTCCTTCCAAAAAAATCATCAAGCACAATCTGCTGCGAAGAAAGGAAAAGCAGTTATCCTCATCGTCAATGACTGGATCTCGATCGCTCCCCTCGATTAGGATGATTCACGTTTGGAAGATGGATTGCATAGAGAAAAAGGAGCCTCATCGACAGTAAGAAAATATTAAGAAGAAAACGCTCCCTTAACTCTCCAGTGAGGGCAAAATACTCTCGGCAAGCCTACAATTGTTTTTCACGCATGTCGATTCAAGAAATCGTTAGCCGCGAGAAAAAATCTGCGTGCTGACTTTTCGATGCCCATTTACTTTTTCACGAGGCTCCCCAACACTTCCAAGGGAAGCATTCAGCTCCTCACCAAGAGTGGTATTGTTTATGCGTGTATCCTTGTTCAGAAGCTTTTCCCTTGGCTCGGACTTCGTGGTTGCCACTGCCTCGGCAGGCCTACCTTCAGGTGGATCATCAGTGATATTCTGTCGACTTCGTCCAAACTCTGTCGCTGAAAATTAGATAGTCGACCTTCATCTCTACACAGTTGCCATTTTATCCAGCATTTCGTGATTCTGATTGCTAAGAACACACAGACAAATTGCACACCAGCATTCAATCTTTTCAACGCGAGACTTTGTGAAGACAAGTGAAGACAAGCGCGAGACAAGTGAAGATATTTTAGATGTGATTGATTTCACATCGAACTTCATTCGAGAATGGACGGTTGCTTTGTGAATAGGGGTAGCTGACAAATTTGAGTGCTGCATTCTTGTGTGCCTGTATATTATTAACTATCCAACATAGCAGATTCTATTTGATGCATGGTCTTCGTCTGTAGCTATCTATAGATAACCCTGAAATTCATCAAATTAACCAAAATTTCGCATATTTTTTAAAATGATCCTGCAAACTAACAAAAAACGAAAACTTATTAAAACTTGGCATACCATCCTAACCTACATATGCCATATTAATGATCCATCATGTCAGAATTGAAAGATTTGCAGTTTTTCTACACTTTTCCGGAAGCTTATCGGACGCACCACGTATCTGACGCTTTTAGTAACAAAGTATCAAGCATTCAAGAAAGAATACATCAATTTTAGAATATCAACGCACCAGTTACTGGCAATGAGAAACTATTTTCAAAACGAAATGAAAATAAAGTCAACACATGCACATTAAATAGCCGTTCTATCAATGACCAGCATATTTTCAACAGACAAAATATATTAATGCGAAATTAAATGCATCAGTTGCCATGAAATTTCCATCGGTAGTACGATGCGCAAACTCCACATTCGAAGAAGAGATTATCTAACCTAGCACAACAAGAACAATGTGCGTATATGAATATTAAATACTCACAAAACTAATAGCAATGGAACTTCACAAAGACCCAATCAATCTCCGCTCTCTAGAAAATACTATTATAACAGACAAATTGCCAACCAAATATACCGTACGACATAGATGTCGCTCACTTGACAGTTCAACTATTTGATTCTGTGGTCCATTTAAATGGTGACCTTATCTGAAGCTTATGTGATGTTAAACAGCAGTGAAGTTCATTTTCTAAAAAATGTAGGTAAATGGATAATGTTTCGTATCATAATTTTTGAAGAACTAATTAATTTTAATCTACAAGGTACATGTATTTGTTTTAAAATAATCAGTAAATTTTTAGAATCAGAAGTATACTGAGAGTGAATACAAAGAAAAAAAAATGCTGTGCTCTGTTATTCATTCTTCAGCTTTAAGATTGCTCAATCATTTTTGCTCAAAGATTTTTCAAATCTACTGAAATGATTTCATGACACTTAAGAGGATACTAATTAATAGAAGACGATGGATTGAACTAATTAGGCAAGATTAAGGTTATGATAACAACCTCCATGACCAATTTCGAATTTGCTGGAAGAAGGGTGGAGGTGGTGGACAACTACGTGTTTTTTGGGTCGAAGATCACAGCTGACGGACGGACAGAAGGAAAATTGAGAAGACAAATTGGAATGGGAAAGTCAGCCATGATGGGACTGGTGAAATTCTGAAGAGACAGGAATCTCCCGGATGACAAAAGTACAATTGGCACGCGTCTTAGTATTCCCGATCGTCTTGTATGGTGCAGAATCGTGAACGATGCGTAAGGCCGACTGGAGAAGGGTGGATGCATTCGAACTCTGGTGCTGGAGAAGACTACTCCGCATAACCTGGACGGCACGAGGCACCAACAAGTGGGTACTGCAGCAGGTGAAAACAGAAGAGCCACTACAAGCAGCTGTTATCACCGCAGCTCTTCGCTATTTTGGCCACGTGAATAAGAAGAACGGATCACTCGAGAACGATGATATGTTTGACCGCGCTCAGGGAGAAAGAAGGAGAGGCAGACCGAGATGTTGATGGATGGGAGGCTTACGCAAGGCAACCGGGTGAGCTGCGAGCCGCATAATTGGTGAATCAAGAGACCGGAGCAAGTGGAGGTGGATCCAACGTGAGTCTCCAAGGGTCGAACGCGACTGGATGGCACCAGGTGATGGATTGAAGGCTCTCATTGTTATGAATGGCGGTAGTTATCTTAATTATTATTTATTTGTTTGAAAATATATAGTCGATAACAGTTTGAACAGGTTCCCATTCATCAGTTGAGTCACACTTTAGTCATAGCAACTTAGAAGAAAATTATTTCGTCAAAATTTCAATTTGCTAAATATTCTGTAATCGTTCATCACCAAATCAACAAGTTGAACAAATTATCTCTTCTAGCTTTTGTGTTCCCCAACCAGGCTTGTTTTTGGAAATGATGAATTGTTTTTGTAATGTATTTTTATGTTATATCTTCCATTGTATAGAGAAATTGTCAGCATTTTTATGAAATGTCATTGTCTTTTACAGGGAAACAACCTCAGAACTCTTCGAATGTTTTATTGTCTGTCGGACAAAAAGCGCGAGTTGTACATAAATATATTCCCCGTCAAAAAGACGAACTGGCATTGGAATTGGGCTCTATCGTTGAAATCATGGAAATGGTAATGTGAAATTCATGCTGACTCCATTTACTATTAAATTGCTATACCAGTATACTCTATTTCTTTTAGATTTAATTGCTATACTAATCTTATGTTATTTTTTAAGTAAATAAAAGTGAATAGGGATTTTTCAATGTCTAACTCATATTTTATCAACCATTATCAAGATACATGTGATTTGAAATGCCTTGAACAACTGTTTATAATACACTAGCTGTAGAATTTAAAAAACTCAAATAGAATCTAAATTACTCAAAGCTTATTGCTGGTTTTAGAGGCCAAACCAACCTCTGAAAAGTCAACTTCGCAACTAAAATGCTGTAACCCTTTGCCGAGTCGATTAAATTTACTGCCCAAAGATCATTTGAATCCTTTACAAGGTAGACCCCTTATTTCTGCTACTGACACCCTGGGCACTCCTTTGTCAAAATATCTTACTGATAGACTTCTGCCGTTCTTATCACTCATTTCCACACACTTACAAGACACTTTCACGTTTATTTCTTCTGATACTGAATTATCTATTGATTCTAGTCAAATGTTCTTCAGTTCTCTTGACGTTGTATGGTTCCATTCCATTGACAGGATCCAAGAATGTGTTCTCCGTAGTTTGCAAGTACTTTCATCTGCACAATCTATGAAAAAAATGCATTCACTTCCTACAAATGATTTTCAACAATTACTTGAGTTAGCTATTACTTCTGATCTCATTTTCTTTAATGATTGTTACTACAGAAAATTTTCCGTCTTAGGTTTGGGCAACAGCATTTCCCCGCTTCTTGCTATAATTTACATGTTTGACATTGAATCTCTCATCCTCGAAAAATTTCATGGAGAGTTTGAATTTTGGAAGAGATACATTGATGATGTATTTATAGTTTCCTTCTATCCATTAAATGAACTTCTTTTAAGTGTTAATGCCATTAATAACAATATTACTTTTACATTTGAAGATCATCATAATTCACAAATCTCTTTCTTATATGCAACTGTCACATTAGAGCAAGGCATTTGAGCGATCATATTTTTCCTCACTTGCTCGATCTTCCGCTCATTCGTTCACCGCTAAAACGAGTTTTCACCCCCGTTCCGTTCGCTCATGGCATAAAACACCAGTTCAATAGTTCTTTTTAAATCAAAACAATGCTCAATTTTGATGGACCATGTATAGTGATGTCGTTTCTAGCTAACATCGTTTTTTTCAGAGAAACGTGGAAGTAGGCAATGTAAGATGTTATCCCATCTGACCACGAAATAATACAAGCTGCACAATCGGAAAATTCGTTGTCGGTTTTGTTCCGCAATGACAATGCAAAACATAAGTTGACGTCAAACGTTACACGTCACACACGCCTTTTGTATCAAACCCAATAAACTAGAGAACATCAAAATCCATGTAGGAAGTCAATTGATATATTAGTAGTCAGTGTGTATTAGTAGTTGGTGTTTAGGAAGTGGCATTGATGTAATATGTGTAGATTTTTTAGTAATTTGCGAGTAGTACATGTATTTTCGGAATACTAAATCAACAACAAGAGATGGAGGCAATGTATAATAGCAATTGTCTCCTGTCATTTTAGTCATGAAATGTGATAGAACTGAAGGTCATGCCCAAATTGGCACATAAATATTCTCAAATTTCAAAATACTACTTTATTTTTGGAACTTAAGTGTGTAAATAAACAACTTAGGAAAGTATCAAAGATTTTTATCATAATTTCTTACTCTGGGTTTTCCGGAGTTAAATTTCCGTTCAATCAAGCGAAAAAGCCGTTCGTTCCGATCACTGTACATCGGCTTCTCAGACATACCGTTCTATAATTCGTTCATCAGAAAAACGAAAAAAATACCGTTCAATCGTTCGTTCAGACCGTTCGTTCAAATGCCCTGCATCAGAGTCATTATTGTCAAAAATTAGGACAATCTAACTTTGGTACGAAATTCTTTCAAAACCCTTGCATAGTGGTCACATGCTACCATGTGCCCTTGTCTAGAAAAGTCAATATTATCGAAAAGCATATCAACACTGAGAAACCTAAGGTGAAACAACAACGAAATGATAGAGACAAAATATTCCTTAGAATTCCATTTATAAGCGAAATTCAACATCGAAAAGTTCGAGATGATTTGAGAAAAATAACTGTCGCCAAAATCATGCCATCTTTTGTAACACCCAAACCGTTGAACGACAAATAATTTCCCGTGTCATAACAACTGCTATTGTAACAACTAGAATATCTGCTTTATGAAAAATACGGGTTATCAAATATAATGCAAAATTAGAATTGGCACTCTATAATCTTATGATTATCAGACGCATGTCATGGCCGACAGATGAACGCAGAACAGACCGTTGTGCAGCCCTTGCTCAGCCAATCCAGGTATTATAAGCTGCTTTGGGCAGTTCCGAGTCGCATTGACGATCGCCGTCAATGGGAAAAGCGCAGCGTCTACTGCTGCCATGGAATTTTTGTGCTTATACAGGGTGGGGCAGAACAACTTCCTTATTTGAAATTCAGGGGCGTAGCGCCTATAGTATTCTAATAATCTGAGAATACACCGGAATTTACAAACGAAAATGAAATTACAAATATGTGATGATAGGATTTTGATTAACATGAAGGTCATATAATCTTGTTCGATGTTTCCGTTTTCCAATTCACAAACAAAATTAACACAGGCGGAGAGAGAGATCACGAGTATTCTCGCGACAGACAGATCACACTGTACAAGCAGTTTATTTCAAAATAGCGCGCCTGATTGGTCTGGATGGTGCAAAAACATTGTAATGATACGTCTCCTCTCTGCGTCCCCTCTGCTGCATGTGGCCTGTCTGATGATTCTGAATCAAATCATCTAGCTCTGAGTGTAACCACCCTCTCGGTGCTTCGCTATTTACTCAATTACACATCGCTACTTATAAGGGATACTACACATGAACTGTCTGAGGAATTAAAAAATTTAAAAAATTCTCCTTTCCTCTACCAAGAAAAAAGAGAACTAAAAAACTAAAAGAAGAGATAAGCCTATTTTCACCTTTGAAGGAAGGAAGGAAAAAGTGCAATGCAATCAAAATATCAAAAATACGAATGGCTGACTGGTTTGCCCAAGAGAAAGGATTTTTTCCTTTCCGTTGACTTATCTTTAAACTTAAACGACAGTGTTTCATCGCGACGAGAAGGATTACTTTGGGCGCGGACTCTAATCAAAAATGTGAAAGAGATATAGAAATCTCCTATCCATCTCTCATATGCGGAAACCACTCTCTCAAATTTGGCAAGTATTAATCGATGATGATATATTGAAATGAGAGTTCAAAATGGGAAATAGAAATGCACAGTGAGGAAGTGAGGAAGAAACAGAAGAGTAGAGTGTCAGAACAATATTAAAAGCCCTTCTTTTCCTCTGCCTTAAGCTTTTTTTTTTTAGAGGAGTTCCTTTAGAGAGCACTCGTCATCCAAAAGCACAAATTCATTATTACATGAATTAAGCTCCTCATGAATTGATTTAGATCTTAGAAAATTTTAAAAATTGTGATGACTCAGCTGATCACAGTCTACTCATTTGATATTTAATTCCACCTGGATTTCAAACTTGATTTGAAAACGACTTGATTTGATCAGTTCGCGAAAAATCGAGAATCCTTTTCATATCTATCTTTTTTATCAATAATTGCCTTTTATAACGGAAATTTCAAATACAATCAAGACATTTCAAAAAACTGGTGTCGACTTGTTCAGTGTCCGACTTGTTCAACAATGTCTGATTGCTTCGAAGTGTCATGAGACAATCTTGTGCTCTAACAATCATGTAATTGTAATAGTGTCTTGATAACCTTTGGTCGTTGGTGTAACCAAAAATGCCGTTGGTGTCGGCCGCAGTTGGACGACGGTGTCGGCCATGATGGGTAAAAGCACAAGATAGTGCGCAACTAAAATTCGTTGCATTTGCGCCCCTCCCCATTGCTTCCCTCATTGTTGTGCAACCTTAAAACAGGCATTACCAGCACAAAGTTCAGTAGAAATATCCGTTGGTTAATCAATAATTTTATTTTTTCTTAAAAATGATTTTTTTTTTTTTTCTCAAAATTTGCCTTCTGCTTGTATCCATTCCTACGCGTCTGGCGTCCGAGAGGTTGTTTGGTTGCCGTTATTTGACGTGAGAATTTGTCCCTGCAGAGTATTTAAAATAAGTTGTCCTTTTTTTTCTAAGTTTGGTAGAATTCTTGTCAGTAAGATGTCTGCTTGGTGGACCTATTACACGGAAGGGAAAATTTGGAGAGATAATTTCTATCAATTGGGATATTGATTGAATGTTGTTCTATTATTATTTTTTCTTAGAATCATTTCGCATAGATTAAAATGATCGCAAAAAAATCCCAGAATGAAGATGAGAAACTGAGCTGAAATATGATGACTACTTTGAAAAAATTCGTGCTTCGTTGATGTCTCCTGCAAACTTGATGTTCTTACTTTCTCGGAAAGTCGTAGAAGCGAAAGCAATTATTGGGAAAGCGAGTTAATGAAATTTCTTACAGTTTTAAAATCAAAAGCGGACATCCTCAACATGCGGACTTTGATCATCTTGACCTAAGCCATCTGAATTAGGCATAAAATTCTTCGATTAATTACTTAAGCATCGATGTAACTTAACATCGATAAGACAATTTTTCAGTTAGACCAACGATTTTAAAAATAATTGATTCTTCAAGTCGAGTGCATTTGGAACTGATCGATGATCTTCATACTCTAAAATCAACGATTTGATTCTCCTTGTTGATGGTGAAAAATTTGATGTTCCGAGAAGTTGTATTCTTTTCGAAACAGAAGAGAAGTAGTTTACAGATTTATAGAATCGAGATTCACTACCCTTGTGTTTAGCGAGTTTTACTTGGATTGACAAATGCTCTTCCTCCCTTCTGATTAAATTGCATCAGCCAAATTCTATTGACTAACTGAATCTGCATCTCTTGAATCCTTCTGCTTGCTTTGGCGAATACTTACACTCTCTGACCAGTGAAATGACCTTCACTGTGCTTTGGAGTTGCATCAAGAATTGAAACAAAAACCACTTGATTGAGATTCGCGATTGGAACAACTGGTTTTTTTACACATCGGGTCTCTTCTTGCAAAAATTGCATTCCAAGAGTTTTCGTGGTATTTCTTTCTCAAAGAATTTCGGTTTGCTGAGATGAAAGATCGTCTTTCAATTTTCGGTATAGTTGTCGAAAGTAATACATGAGGTTGAAGTTGAGTTTTACCTTTAAAATTTAAATTAATATAGATAAGTAATATGAAAACATCTATGCGCCTTGCGATTTGCGAAATTACTATATATGTATTAAACAAAGGTTATATTTGAGTTCTGCTTTTTAAATTATATTAATTTTTCTTGGAATTTCAGAAGCCGCCTCTGCTTGTTATAAACATTCATTTTGACATCATTACCTCATCGAGGTGGTCTGCTGTATTGTTTCTCTCTGTTGGAATATATGGGGGGGGATTTGAATTCGTCTTCCTGAAGTGTGATTTGCTCCGATAACTTTGAGAAGCGGTTTAATCGAGAGAGCGTAATGTAAACTTTTGTTAACAATGAAACTTGATCTCCCTACACCCTAACAGAATAACACAGCTGCAGTCAAAACGCTCCCTCCGAAGTCCGAACACATCAGACGCTGAAATGCGCATTATGATCAAAACAATGAAACTTGATCTCCCAACACCCTAACAGCATAACACAGCTGCAGTCAAAACGCTCACTCAAAGTGCAACCCGACACCATCACGGCATGTGTGTGCGGTAAAATTCGCATTGAACGGCGCCTCAAGGGACAAGCAATAGATGTTAGTCTCAGATTATTTCTTTTCCTTTGCAATAGTCATGGAATGGACGAACGCCGAACGTGCTTTTGCGGTTGAGGCATATTTTTCATGTGGGGAGTCAGTCATCGCCGCACAGCGTGCATTTCGTCGGCACTTTAATGTTGCACCTCGTGCCCGTGTTCCAGAACGAAGGTCAATCGTTTTGTGGGTGAAAAACTTTAGAGAAACTGGAAATGTGAAGAAGACGAAGCCTGGTCTTCCAAGGACTGCAAGGTGTCCGCAGAACATCGAAGCGGTGCGGGATTCCATCTGGAGGTCTCCCCGACGATCTGCCCGTAAGCATGCATCGGCTTTTGGGATATCAACTCGTTCTGTAAGACGGATCCTTCATGAGGAATTGAAATTCCATCCATACAAGCTAGCGGTCGTCCAGGAACTGTTTCCTCGGGACTTCGATGCTCACGAGGCTGCGTGTAGGGCACTTCTCGACTTACCTGATGACACGCTTGTGTTCTTCAGTGATGAGGCACATTTACATCTTTCTGGGGCTGTAAACAAGCAGAATATGCGATATTGGAGCGCTGAAAACCCAAGAGAGCTTCATCAACGACCTCTTCACTCTCAACGTGTGACTGTTTGGTGTGCAGTATCTCGAGTTGGAATAATCGGTCCCTGGTTCTTCGAAGAAGAGGAGATAACTGTTTCGGTGACATCTCAGCGTTACGTGAAGATGTTAAAGGAGTTTTTCTTGCCAGAACTGAACGAGATGGGTTTGGACGATGTTTGGTTCCAGCAAGATGGTGCAACTGCGGATACATCAAGAGCGTCCATGGCTTTTTTGAATGAAGCCTTTCCTGAGCACGTGATTTCTTTGACTGGCGATCTTCAGTGGCCTGCCAGGTCCCCTGATCTTGCGCCTTGTGATTATTTTTTGTGGGGATATTTGAAGTCCATCGTGTACCAAGACAGACCAAACAACCTGAACCATCTCAAGAGTAACATTCGTGAAGCTGTCGCCAACATTCCTATTGAGATGCTGGAAAGAGTCGACACCAATTTCCGGAAACGATTGTCACAATATATTGACAATAGCGGACGTCATCTGCCTGATATCATCTTTAAAACAGGAAAGTTGTAAAATTTACTTCTTCTTGATCATACTACTACAAAATTCATTTCTATTTGTTCATTACTTTTGTTATAATATATGTTTCAAATAAGGAAGTTGCTCTGTCCCACCCTGTAGTTCAAGTCTGAGGACATCTTTCTATTCTATGTCCATGCCAACTGGAACTCGAAAACCTTCATAATTCGCGAATCTGCAAGTGCAATTGCTACCGGGTTATGTGCATAGTATGCATGTCAATTATATGTAAATCAGGTATTAATGCGAATTGTTATCAATGTATTTATATGATATCATTGCGGAGATATAATATCATAGGGACCTACAACGCTTAACTGCCTTGACAACAGGTAGGCCTGTGATTCGTATACATGTATATGGTGTACCTGGCCTATGCGAACTTGTTTAATACTATGTGGGGAGCTCCCATAGACATTTCACACGGCAACTCTGTCTAGCTATGCATCATCTCAGGAACATAGCACCCACGCATTGCAATTATCTCAAACGATAAAGGTGAATAGCAACATTGCTTTTACCTCATCAAATAAATTTCATTGAGAAGTCATAGAGCAAAAAAAATCGCACGATTCCTGGTCATTCAAGAATCGATGACCAGGAATGATTGATTCCGTCACACGATTAAGCGTACGGAATCGATTAGCTGCTCCCGCCACTGATGCTCCTTTGAAAGAAGTGACAATTAAATCAAACAGTCATCCCTGCTTTCATGCAGAAATTGCTTATGCTCGACGTCAAAAACACGTGTGGCCTACTTGTACACTTGCAGATCAGAAAACAGGTAAGCGAATTAAAGACTCCTACGCTTGGAAACAAAAGCATCTCTGGCAGAAAACTGAGATGAAATTAAACAGCAAGCTTGCGATGTCGTACTTCAGCGAAAAACGTGAATCAGAAAACCCAAAAGATTTCTGCAATTTTTGTTGTTTATTTTCAAAGCAGTAAAGCAAAAGAGCAGGATATAATTCTTTTGGTAGATGAAGAGAAGCAAGAGTATCATATTGACGATGGCAACGTGGGTGAACAATTTGGAAAATACTTAGAAAGTTTGTTTCATAAGCCAAATGACTATACACAGGATATTTCAGACAATCATATCAGCTTCCAGCTAATATCCGAAAATGTTAGCTCTAACTTAGCTTTCGATTTTCAGAAAGTAACTACATCTGAACTAGCGCGTGTTATTGACCAAAAACTGAAACCTTCAAAATCAACCGGTATTGATGGCTTACCAGCTCGTGCGTTGAAAGCTTCCTCTCCCGTCCTAAGTATACTGTTGTCAACTTCATTTAGCATGATTATTGAAAAACGTGAATTCCCGTCAGAACTAAAGCATGGCTCGTGGACACCAGTATATAAAGGTGGAAAACGCACTGATGCGTCTAGGTATAGACTTATCACGGTGTTATCGCAGTGTGCGAAAGTTTTGGAAAGTGTCATGACTAACCAATTTTCAAAATTCATGCTTCCACGTTTATCTCCTCGTCAATTTGCCTATAAAAAGAACCACAAGACGGAGACGGCATTACTGTTCATGAATGAATATTGGAAGCGAGCGATTGACAGCAAAATGTGTGTTGGTATCATATCTTTGGATCTGTCAGCAGCTTTCGATAGCATTAGTCACGGTCTACTTTTAAAAAAATGACAGCTATGAAATGATCTCAGCGTCCATAGATCTTTTGGTACTTCTATTCTTGTTGCATCGTCAACGATCTTCTCTTGCTCCTGCTTGCTCTCACTAACGTGGCATAGCGTTGAGTATGTAAAACTCCTCTTATCTGACTTATAGAACATTTAGAGCCTCAGAATTAGACAACTGCTCATCATTTGTCTGTAGGCAATAATTACACGAAGTTCATGATCACAGCTGTATCTTGTATTCTAACTGAGTATCCAAGGGACCAGTCCTTCATCCCAGGGTTCAAGTAAGACTTCTCAGTGGTGTTGTGCTATCACTCAGTGACAGATGAAGTCTATTCTAAACCCAATTGGACTAACTTTGGCGAAATTTGATGATTTTGGAAAACTTGAAAAATGTGGAAAGGGGAAAGAATAGAAGTACCGATCTTTTAAAGCCATATTTATCAAATCGAATAAACTGCATCCGAGTTGATGGTAAACAAGCTGAGTGCATTTATCGAATGGATAGAGGCATTCCACAAGGATCACAATGGGGTCCATTGGTTTGGAATGTTTTTCTCAATGATCTGTTTATATTTGATAATCTGTTAGGTGTTCAAATTGCAGCTTATGCAGATGACATCTGGATGATAGGGACAACTGCGGCGGAAGTTTAGGGCAAACTTGATTATGTAATGCCTCGTATTCTCCATTGGTTTAACGAAAATCAGTTGGTTCTGAACATTAGTACGTGTATATGTCAATGCCTTGGTTTGGGAAAAGCTGCAGATGAACTCGTGTTCCAAATTTACAGCGCTCTGATTTCGAATGAAAGTAAACTTTCGTCATTGCGAGCAAGTTTCAATATGATAAACATGCGAAATCAATTTCACGCAAAGTAGCTCGGAAACTTCCCGGCATAACCAGAATAAAACGCTGGGTTAATAGGAATATTCGCTGGAGATTAATTCAGACATACAACCTCCCTCATTTTGAATATGCCTCTCTTCTTTTGGTATTCGCATCTGCCTCGTCCATCAAAAGGTTAGATAGTATGTTTGAAAATGTGTCAGGCACGCTTAATATACTGCAAAACTCCTCTTCGTGAGTTAATTTTGATTCACACTGAAAACACTGACTTTATCAGAAAGAAGACGTTGTTCAGTTTTTCGACTGATGCATTGCGTTGCAAAGTCAATGACGCATATTGAAAATTGTGGTTGGAGAATTTCTTATTTAGCCAACAATTCTGTGTGGGACACTCTCCGGTAGCTTTAACGGAGATGTTCACCGCCACTTCCATAGATGCCCACAGAATTGAATTTACCCATCCTAAATGAAACACCAAAACTTATGGTAAATATTCCATCAGATACTTTGGTCCAGGCTTCTAGAATAAGATGCCTGATGATGTGCGACAATATAAACACAGATGGTCCATAGTGCTTGAAGCCATCAGACTCTACATGCAGCGTGAAAGTGGCATTTCCTGATAGGCCTATGGTGACATTCTATCTTCCACGTTAATTTCCTAACTTTGTTCGTGTTTGTCACAAGCATGAATTTGCCATGAATAGATACGTATCTATCTATCACTTTTCACCGCTATCGTGAATTATAAGGAAACTGTTGGAGAATTTGTATAGCGAAGCATTCGTCTTCGTATCTAATTATCTCAATCATGATAAATATGCTGTGTTTTTTCTTTTGAACAAACTTTGCGGAATTTTGCACTAATCATCCTGATAACATTTGACAGTGAAGTTGCTTCGCAACGAAAGTACGGCGCAGCAGTTCACACAGAAATTCGCCCTATGTTCCATGCGGTTCCATGACTCTTTTTGATGAAATACCGTGTCGATGGGATTTCATTCCTCAACTCACGGAAAAAGTGAGATAGATGGGTTAAGTGGCACACGTTAGAGGCAAATTAGAGGAAAATGTGAGCATGAGTGATTGAACAAAAGCAAGTTGAATTTGCGTCATGCACATCGCATATCTGCTCTGGCATTTAAGATATTACATTGTTCTAAATCCGAAATAGAAGGAATAAAATCATCACTTGACGAATGATGGATGAACGATGGAATCAGTTTAAGATTATATTTGTTTTTCGAATGAAATAGCCTACATCAAACAAATAATAATGGGTCCAGTAAACTATGCCCGAATATTTGATTTACATGTGCGAACCTATTTTGTTCATCCTCTTCGATAAAGATAAAGTTAACTGCATAATAACGACAAGTAAATCTAAAAATTTTTAATGTGTAGTATCACTCACAAAATTCGTGTAGTTTCGCTCACGCCATACAAATTCTCTCATATGACTTAACGAAATATTTCTACTTAAATACGAGTACACCGGATACATGCACTTTAGAACGTCATTGAAATGTTTGAGCAGAACTTTATTCGCAGCATGAATATTCGAGCAGAAAATGGGAGTGCATTGACTAGTGCCTACTTGAAATCTGTGTCCAGAAAATGTAGTGTCGCTCACACGCTTATTCTCCAAAAATTTTCAAAATCGACCGATGACTACATATGTGAAAGGTAGCTAATATCTAATAAAAGTAATGATAATCTGTGAGTTATTTTAGGAGATGCTGACGTTTGAATATCTATAAATGTAGTGTCAAGCTGTAGTTTGAAAATGGCAAGCGATAAAATAGCTGATTCATGCATGCAGATTAACATCAAATTGGAGAAATTTTCATGAAGTATGAGAGATTGAAAGCAACTTTCAAAAATCTGCACTTATCTCCTCGACTAATTCAGCAGACGATATTCTCTGTACTGAAAAATTTTGTGAACTCAGAAAAGGTTCTTTCGAGAAGCAAAAACAAATTCCCCTTATGTTTCCTCATGAAGACAAACAGTCATCTAAATACACGTATGTCCGATGTCATGTTCACCGCATCACTATTCAAGCAGGTCTGTCTATTCTCCTGTATTATCAAGCAGAGAAATAAAAAGTCAAATAGATAGCAGCATCGAGAAACCCCTGCCTGCAAATAGTGGCGGTGTTGTGTATAAATATAAATGTGACTTGTGCGACGCATATTACTCGTATGTTTGAATAAACCATGTGCCATGAATATGATTTAAGTTTTGAAGCCAGGGGAAACCAGATGGTCGGTTATGAAAAAGCGCAAGTGATAGCAAAGCACGATGCATTTCGATGCATGGTCACGTTCTGAAATCACAAAATCATTTCACAATCTAAATAAATGAATGAAATTTTAGTTCAGACATGATCAACAAATTAACAATAGTCAATAAGCGTTCGAGATCTCTATGAAAATGACAGAAGCCGGAATTACTACTATCTAAAAGTCAAAAGTAAAATCAAGAAAGGTAAAAACAAAACGAGAGACAAGAAAAGGACCTTCACTTCTCTAAGGACCTTCACTTCCGAGAGCACTGCAGCAAAATATGTGCAACAGCCTATCCCGTGCTTACTGCATATTGAAAAGCTTTATCAGTTCAGACCCTTCTGTTTTGACTAGTGCGTTTGTGACCTTTGTGAGACCGATACTTGAATACGGCAGCACTGTTTTTTCCCCGTATTTAAAGAAAGACATTCTTCGTTTAGAACGAGTTCAAAAGTTTTTCACGCGCAATATTTGTAAAAGAGCCGGTATTACATATCACGATTATTCTCATCGCTTAAGTATTCTGAATTTAAAGTCTCTGGAACATAGACGCATTTTTCTAGATCTGTGTTTTTTGTACAAAGTCTACTATAGACATATCAACGTTTCTTTTAATGATTTTTTCCGGTTTTCTTCTGCTTCTTATCTAACACGATCGTATTGCCGTAACAGTTGTCAGATCAAGCCTCTCTTTGATGTAAAAACAAAAGTTTTACGGAGTATGTTTTTCTTTAGAGTGATTGATGTGTGGAATTCACTAAGCGATGATATTGTACAGGATGAGACTTTCACTGTATTTAAAAGACGCCTGAAGATCGTTGATCTCTCCGATTTTTGCATGTAATGTGTCATTTTACAGTTTGCGCTTTCATGTAAGTGCCCAAGTGGCCATTGCATTGCGGTTTTGAATGTAGCCTCTCATTCAAATAAACAATGTTGACTATTGACTATTGAAAAGAGAGGTACACCTTAAAGGAATTCAGTCCAAGCAGTTCCAGTATTGCATTCACACTTCTTTGCACTTGTGAACTTCTTCGACCATGAGGATTTTTTAATGAGGCGTTTGTGATAAATCGGATCCCGATCTGATGTCTCTCAATGTTCCCAGTCAATTCGGTGGCCGGTGTCGATAACATGCGAGATAACTTCCGAAGATGTAGCGGAATTCCTCACATTACGTCTGTGCTCCTCCACACGCTCCTTCACCGTTCTCGAGCTCTCTCCAACGACTGTCCATGAACAGGAGTCATCGGTACAGTTGAGGCGATAAACAACTCCGAAATATTTGGTTTCCTTAAAACTTCCTTTCCTTGACGTACTTATCAACAAAATGGATAGTGATGTCACCTACCAAGTCTACAGAAAGCCAAGTCATACCAACTTATAATTACATCGCTCATCGTGCAATCATCCGAGTGTTTTCAGGGGAATAATCAGGACAATTTGTCAGAGCTAGAGATATCTGTTGACAGTGAACTCCGCAAATCGAAAGAATTTTTCGGATGAGCGGATTCAGTTCCAGTGAGAGCAAGCGGGCATTCTATCATCCCGTATCCGATGGTGTAGGCAATGGTGGCAATGAGAATGATATATGTATCATACCATATGTCCCTCGGCTGGTGTTCTATCTCGTACGGAAATAAATGGGTATGAATCACAGTATGATTAAGTATGAATTTTTCATTCTATGAAAACTTCATACCATTTCATAGTATGATTTCGTACGATTTTTTCATAAAAAAAT
Source organism: Prostheceraeus crozeri (assembly GCA_907163375.1). Lineage (NCBI taxonomy): Eukaryota > Metazoa > Platyhelminthes > Polycladida > Euryleptidae > Prostheceraeus > Prostheceraeus crozeri. Next base: position 24,875 of record CAJQUW010005000.1, read on the forward strand.
CATGCTATGAAAATCTCTTACCATTTCATAGTAAGATTTCGCATGATTTTTTCACACGAAAATCATGCTATGGAAATCTCTTACCATTTCATAGTATGATTTCGTATGTTCTGCTATGCAGCGAATATGTTCAGCAAATTGATTTTTCGCCTGAGATAATAACCCGTACGGAAATAAATGGGGTATGATCATAGTATGAATTCATGTACATAATCACAGTGTGAATTCATACACATGTTCATAGTACGAAATCATACTATTTTCATACGTATATACGTAAGATCATATGTATGAAATCATACTATGATCATGCCCCATTTATTTCCGTACGGGATCTCATCTTCGTTGAGAAGGCTCGGTGTGAAGACATTTTACAGGCTAATATCTACCTTGAGGAATGTGTTGGTAAGAAGGAGACCGGTACAGCCCAAGCATTTCGGAGTTGTTTATCGCCTCAACTGTACCGATGACTCCTGTTCATGGACAGTCGTTGGAGAGAGCTCGAGAACGGTGAAGGAGCGTGTGGAGGAGCACAGACGTAATGTGAGGAATTCCGCTACATCTTCGGAAGTTATCTCGCATGTTATCGACACCGGCCACCGAATTGACTGGGAACATTAAGAGACATTAGATCGGGAGCCGATTTATCACAAACGCCTCATTAAAAAATCCTCATGGTCGAAGAAGTTCACAAGTGCAAAGAAGTGTGAATGCAATACTGGAACTGCTTAGACTGAAGTCCTTTATGGTGTACCTCTGTTTTCTTGTCTCTCGTTTTGTTTTTACCTTTCTTCATTTGACTTTTGACTTTTAGATAGTAGCAAATCTGGTTTGAATGAATGAATGAGTGAAGCCATATATTTGTTTCACAGGTCGGTGAACACTTACAAAATTCAAAAATTCACAAACAGATCGAACACGTCAATTCACAATTAATTTAGGAAAATGTCGATAATATTTAAACTAATTGTATGTTTAAAATAAAAAGGAAGACATTTTATAGCAATAAGGACAGAATCTAATAAAACTATTGGCAAGACGTTGCGTGCGAATTCGCTTTCCTTTCAGAGAGCAGCCGTTACGTGTCCGAGAGACGCGCTCGTCAAAGATCCCTTATGGGATGATCATGGCATGACATTATCTGTTCAAATAACTTATTTGATCACAAACAACACATTTGATCACAAGCATAAAAAGGATTCTGTCATTTTCATGGAGATTTCGAACGCTTTTTGACTATTGTTAATTTATTGATCATGTCTGAACTAAAATTTTTCTATCGTCTTCAGGAACGCCAGCCCTTGTCTGCTCCGTGCACGCTTCCCTTCGATCATTCTCGTCGTCACTAAGGGCTCCAGCTGTTTCTTTCGCATCACATGTCCTAAGAACTTTAGTTGTCTTCTGCTGATGTATTGGACCTGCTCACGTTCTGCATGGACCATGCACAGAACCTCCTCGCTATATTTTCTTTCAACCCATGAGATTCGCATCATGGGCAGATGTAGCACCACATCTCGACAGCTCATAGCCTGCTTATCATTTCATTGCTGATAGTCCATGTCCCCATGCTTTTATATGAAAGTAAAGAACATCTTTTTAGATCAGGATAAATTATTTAACTTCAACCGGTTTCGATTGGAGGACAGTTAGATTGGCTACTGGCAAAGTTGAAAAGGTTATAATTATACATGTTGGCTAACGTGACGGAAGAGGAAGTTTTGGATGCTCTGACTGCCACCAAGAAGAAAAGTCTCCAGGGCTGTCTGACATTGTGAGCGAAATGCTTCCTGGTTAATGTTGGCGTGCACTAGGGCTCTGTCCTAAGTCCCTTACTCTTTGCCATCGTCATCAAGGCTGTTTCCAGTTATGTGAGAAAAGGATTGCCCTACGAACTGTGATATGCTGATGACTTTCTTCTTATGGCTGCTACTGAGCGTAAACTCCAAGAAAAGGTTACCGCCTGGGAAACGAGTCTGTCGGCGAAAGGTCTGAAGATGAACACAAGAAAGAGCAAAGTACTTGTTAGTGAAGCAAGTGATGCGATAGAAATAAAATACCAAACAGCGAAATGGCCATGTGGGGTCTGTGTTACTGGAGTCGGAAGCAACTCCATTCGGTGTACTTCCTGTGCGAAGTGGGTGCATGCGCGATGCAGCAAGTGAAAGGAAGCCTGAGCAGTCCTACCAATTACTTCGCGATATTCATTAATTGTCTCGTACTATCTCCACCTATGCTTGACCTCATCTGGCTTTGAGATAACATTGCCTGCACTGTCTTTCCCGCAACAAACCTTCGGCAACTTTTGACTTTCATCTTTCATCTGAAGATTTTTCTCTTTCCTTCTTTGGTGTTCAGAGTCTTAGCGAATTCGCGGCGCTTTATCTCTTGCGCTTGCCATACTGTCTTCCTAGCAGTCCTCCTCACATTTGTAAAAAACCTCTAGTCGCCTCAGACTTGTTTTGCTGCCATTGCTTGAAGCGCAATCTCCTTTCTTTGACAGCGTCTTCCACTTCCGAATTCGTTTCACCAGGTCTCTTTTCGGCCTGCCCAGCCTTTGCCGCGACCACATACTTTTTCAGCACTGTGTATCCAAGCTGTCTTCATTCTGTTCCACACCAAGTCAACTGTATTTTGGCCTGCCACATTTCCTTCATGCTTCATAACCTCCTCGTTAAACTGCATGGCTACTTGAGGAGACTTCAGCTTCCAAACTCGCAACCATGGAATGATTGTCTTGGCGAATTTCTTCAAATTTTCTATCTGGATGTCAATGAGTTGCAGTCGGTGTTGGGATGCGCATTCTTCTCCAGGAATTACTCTTTAATCCTTCAGCAAAATTCGATCACAACTTCGGATGAGAATGTAGTCGATAGCACTCTCGTTTCCTTCAGAACTGTACGTCACCAACTTGATAACTCCATAAAGATGAGTATGTAATTTTTTAGGAAAGCCAATTTCTTAGCTGTCATTAGAAATTCTTATAACAGCTTGCAACTTGCCTTTCCTAAAAATTCAAATATGAGTGCATGCCATGTGACTACATGAGTTGTCATCTGAACCGTTGTTCAATGTGCAACACGATCTGTGTGCTTTCTGACTGAAGTTGACGAAATGACGTTGGAAGTCTCGCAAATTGAATATCGCAGTGTCATTCGATTTTTTGTTTTAAAAGGGACCTCTGTTAAAGACATATTTGATGAATTGAATGCTGTCTATGGCGAAAGTGCTCCTTCTCACACGACTGTTAAATATTGGGCAAGAGAATGCAAAGGTGGTCCAGTTTCAGTCGTCGATGAAGCAAGAGAAGGAAGACCTATAGAAATTTCTATCGACGAGGATCTGATAGAAAAAGTTCAGAGCGACCGACGACCAAATTCAATTGTAGTGTTGGAACCATCAGCGAACATTAATACTTTTGAACAGCATGGTGAGCAATTTCTTTCTAACATGATCACCGAGGATGAAACTCCCCTAAGTCGTTATCTATCTGAATCAAAGAGGGAATCATCAGAATCGAAATTTCCAGGAGAAAAGCCATCGAGGAAGATGAGATCTTCAACATCGCATTGGCGCGCGATGATGCTGTCTGTCTTTTGGAATAGACATGGCATCATTATGCTCAATTTCGTGGCGACAGGAAGAGCCATTTAATGCAAAGTATTGCAGTGATCTTGTAGTGGAGGTGAGAAGAAAACGAAGAAAGTAAAGAAATGTCCCACTATGGCTTCTCCACGACAACGCTCCAATTCATATGGCAGCCGTTACAAAATCGACTATCGGGAACGCAGGACTGACTCTTGTTCAACATCCGCCTTACAGTCCTGACCTTGCACCGAGTGACTTCTGGTTTTTCAATCACCTCAAGAAGCACTTGCGTGGACATCATTTCGACACCGACCAATTTCAGGAATCCGTTGAACTCTTTTTTCTTCTTTGTCAGAGGATTTCTTTGAAGACGCTTTTTCGTGCCTCCTTGAACGCTGGAGCAAGTGTGTCGAAAATAACGGTGGATATGAAGAAAAATAAAATGTCAAAGCAGAAATTGTTTTCATATAACCAGTCTTTCTCTGTAGTAAGATACACGTTCTCTGAAGTAACAGAAAACAAGAATTTGAAAATTTAAGTATTGAGAAAATAAGATGTCATTTACGAATTTTGACATTTGAAAATTGGGGGAAAATACAACGTTATTTCAGAAATTCTGGTATTAAACGAACTTTGATACACATGTTCTACTGTAAAAGAAATAACAACTACTTAATCAAAAATTAAATGCATGAGGTCCGCCACTTATTGAACGCAACACGTATAGTCAATTTCACTCGACTTTGTGTCAGTTGATATCCATAAAAGAAATTGCCATTATTAACAAACTTTTCAGTTACAATTTTTTAAAATGCAGTATTTTTATCATGGATTTTAAAGGCAGAGATATGAGACATAGACCAGTAGCTGACATTGATGTAATAGACAGAAATCTTTGATACAAGCTTACATTCATTGAAGTTTATGAAAGCTTGCAATCTCAATAGATGGTTGTTCATATTTTGAAAGTCAAGGAATTTTTGCATTCCGAACAAATTTGAAATTCATATTCCTATCTAAAAATGATTTCAAATATCCATTTACCAATTGATAGTTACCTAGCAGGTTGATTTGTCAGCCAATATTTAAGCTATCATTTTTCTATATAGGTCGCTTATGTATCTTTAATTCCAAATTAGAAGGCCTTAATTTAGGGGGGGTTCACAGCCGTCGTACTTTTTACATACTTTTTCGTAGATTGTCATACTTTCATACTTTATCTTACTTTTGGCCATTTGACGAAAGTACTGTCTGTGTAAATTTTTATTGAAGCAAATGTGAATATAATAAGAAATAATGCTATTTACCAAAACGTGAACGAAGCTTATCGTTTGTAAACATAACGTTGTCTAATGACGTAAAGTTTATATTTAGCATTCTGTTTCTCTCGGCAGTGCCAATGATAATAGCCCAATTTAGCTGTTTTATTTCTGTCAGTGACACAAATATCCAAGATTTTGAATTCCTTTGCTCATTCACATTGCTATATCTCACGAACCCTTCGTGAAATGCAAGTTTATATCAAATGTCTTTGGGGACATCAGATGGCCTATCTTTAAAGCATTATTCGTATCTACGTGGACTTTTTTTGATCCCCACTGTTAATGGACCCTTCATTGAGCAAGCTGTAGAAATCGGTTGCAGAAATTTGGTCGGACCAGCGCGACAACTCGTTATTAAAGTGATTTTTTACCGCGACAGATGATAAATTAGGTGATGACTGGCAGCGAAACTTATTGTATGCTTTTCGGAATGTGATCTGTGAGCAGGTTTCGCTTGGGCACTCTGAAAACGCCTAGTCCCGAAATAGGCTATCTTGTCCAAGCCGTCATGAAATTGCACGAGCATCCAGTGCCGAAAATTAGGTCTGTCAGAAGTTCAAGATTATCGGAAAGCTTTGGCGTTGGGGTAGGAGTTGATCAGGGCTCTGCTTTTTTACCTCTTTTTTGCCACTGTTCTGGATGTCTATTCTGAATCTGCTCGAAAAGCGGCAGTATGAAATATATTGAGTAGGGTTGTCGTACAAGAAACTCAATTACTTCCAGTTTCACATCATTCCATTCGAATTTTCACTGTCCGAAATCTTAACCATTATTTTCTTAAAAGTAGAAATTGATAAATTATAATGTTTTATTGGTTTCAATTTCAACTTATAAGAAAAATGATATAAAATTCTTTCTTTGCCAAAATAATCGAAAGAGCTAAAAGAAAGAAATAGTGATTAATTAATGTCTAATGAGTAGCTGAATGCATTCATTCTTAATGCATGAACCAAACTTATTTTGGTTTCTTGGGTTTCTTAATTTTCACCATTTGTTATTTTTAAGTTGGCTTCTCGTCAAGTCCATGACGCACTCTCATTTTAGTTCTTTGATTGTAAAAATAAGATTGATCATAAGTTTTAATTTATTTCCCTTCCCGTCTTAAGTTGGGTCGGCTAGCCTTTATTCGTATTTCAATTCCTACTCTTTACTGGAGTAGGTTGCTATATGTAGTTAGTATTAATTTGTATTCATTCGTTCATGACTTTTAATTACCTAACTATTTACAGGATTCTCCACTAGGGTAGTTGTTAAACTTTGGTATCTTCCGTTTCCTGAATCCTTCGAATTTTTTTGACCGTGTCGTGTCTTAATTCGATTCTCATTGCATTCATTAGCTCCAACTGTTATGAAAATGTCCTAACTGCATGTACGAGTATATATGTGTACACTTGTAGTGTGTGCTGATAAAGAGCGGAAGAAATTATTTATTATACTCGTACATCAGGTTTTCAGCAAAATGGGGGAAGCAGGTACTTATTGTTGTATACAACTACTATGTGTTTCAATGCAAGCTTTATAAAGACTGTGAGTGATTTGCTTGATGACTATCCCTGAACGTTTCACGTACCGCCATGAATGCAACCTTCATAGAGCAAAGACGTTATATCACATCATCCACTCATAGAACAAACTGTGTAGACGCCAATGTAGATGTTGTTACGCCAATGTATGGTTTTTTTCTACCTGTCAGACATGATTTTTATCTTTAAAATATTTATTATCATGAATAGCTTTAACTAGAAAGAGGTGATAGACCGTAGAGTTAGTTTCCTATCAAGTTCAAAATATCATTTATTTAAACATATGTTCATGATTTGTGAATGAATACATCAAATGGCAATAGAATTGACATTAATTTTGAAAATCTAAATTGAAATGAAAAAGTTAACATTTAATATTAGATTTTTTAAATTGTAAGATCAGTTTGAAATTGACAAAAATTGCGAAATAATAATTACTTGTGTATTCAAGTGTCACAATGATACAATTGAACGTCAATCGGGAAAAGTAGCTCGACTAGATGTTCAGATACATCTAAGAATCTATTTCTGATGCGATTAGCGGTAAATATTCATGTCTGTAGTGCGATTACTATTTCGAAAGCTTTAATTTCTACACAATAATTTCGAAAACTAAAATTTAAGTTTCGATAATTTCGATTATAATATTGAAAATGGTTAATTGTGTTTCTCTCAAGTCTTTGAGTCTAGCTTGCAGCACCTTTTATCAATTGCTTGGAATCGATGAATCGTGTTTATGGTAATCAGAAAAAAACATTGATAAAAATATCGATATAATTAACAGAATATGATTTATGCATTTTATATGATTTTATAAATTAAAAGCATGCATGCGCGACTGAAAGTATACATGTACGGAGTTTTGATCATAAATTCCAGTTTTATTCTTAGAAAGTTGCGAGAATTTCGTATGAAACAGTAGCAGTTATTTAATAATTGTGGTTATAGCTAGAGTTTCATTCAATTTCTAACATTTGATACTTTTTCTACAGAAATCAGAGGAGGAGGACGAAGGCTGGTTGCGAGGCTCCTGTAGTGGGCGTGTAGGAGTATTTCCAGCCAATTTTGTTGCCCCCTTATCGCCTAGTAGTAGTCGACGAACACATCCTATCGCTACAGAATCAAATGAAACATCTCATGGCAGTGGGCAGAAGAAAGTGGTTGGTGTTGGATTTGGTAACATTTTCACAGGCGAACCAATTCAATTGAAAACCGCACCCGTGAAGGAAGTGAAACGTGATGTGGAAGATTCTACACAAGTACCGAAATTTGTTCCACGTCCAAATAGGACAGGTAATTGAAGAGATGGCAATACTATATATGCTGTACTTACTGACGTGTTATATGCTGTCAGTAGTGCACTCAATGCGCTCCCGTTCCAGTTATGCATTTGATGATGTTTAGACGGCATGTGATCTTGGGTCCTATCAGAGGAGGACGCTGAAAAATCAAGATTTATTTCAAACCCAGTTGCATTCATGAAAATTATTGTACTGTGTTGAGAGAGAACTTTGTACATCATTCATGAAATCAAATTCTTAAAATATCTAGCAACATAGTGTCAAAGCGATGTGAAGGAATCTCTTCACGTATCCGACGTTTGGTGAAAATATGCAAATATGATAGTTTTAGCTTTTTCCTTTCTCATGTATGATTGAACTAACGAACCAAAGAAATGTGCTCCGATAAAAGAGCAAAATTAACATGCCATAGATATTCATTACTTAGGTCATGCAAACGGCTAAAAGTGAAATTTAAGAAATTATTTACGGACTACGTACTAGTTACAGGGTTCGTACAGACATTCGAAAATCATGATTTTCTTCGAGGTTTTCAAAAAACCCTCGAATATCTGTATTTTTCTCGAAAAATCCTCGAAGTTTTAATGAACGAAATATATATCAGTGAGGTTTTTGTCAAAACAGATGGATTTGTACGTAAGGGTTTGGGATGACGGAAAACCGTTCGTTCTGCATTTTTTGCGTCAGTGTTCATGGGACACGCGACTGTTAAAGATATATTTGATTATATCATTCAGAGTACTGATAAACTCGACCTACGCCGCGTTTTTCAGGTGTCAATGGATGGACCGAACGTGAAATGGTGTTTTCATGATCATTTGATGGATAAATGCGATGTTTACTTGGTGAATATAGGTTCTTGCGGACTCCACACAGTTCACAATTCCTTCAAAAACGGTTGTTCAAAATCTCCTTGGGGAGTGTCGGAAGCTTTGTTTTCACTTAATACCCTTTTCAATAAACAAATAAATGGAAGATTTTACGGAAACCACAGGCTCCAACACCTTTCCGTTAAAGTTTTGTGCGCATCGTTGGATTGAGAACGTAAATGTAATCGAGCGTGCAATAGACATGATTCCCAAGCTGAAGTCAATTTCTCAAGAAACTTGGAATGCTTGGATCCAAATGATAATGAACCCGATGCATTTATTGCCAAGTTCAAGAATGTTTTAGTGAAATTGGCAAATATAAGAAAAGTTGACGCTAAAGACTGATGCTATTTTGAACGAATTCAAAAGGTTTCTAGATCATGATGTTGGTCCGAACAAGTCACACTTTCTCGAGTTTCAGCGTGACAAAGATCTTTTTTACAGAATTTTCACCTCTAGCACAGCTATGAGCCATGAACCAAGCTAGGGGTTACTCAATGAAAAGTAACAAATTGTATTATTTTAAATAAATAGAAGGAAAAAACAGATCTTCTAATCTGATTAAGCTGTCCCCATCAGAAACCTTTTGCACGCCTCTTGAAAGTATTAAGATTGTATTGGTTAGGGAAAGTGGTCTGGGGAAGCTGATTCCAAAGCTGTGCCGTGCGAACAAAAAAACTTATCGTGCGTTCTAAGCTCACATGATAGCATGTGAGTATATTAGCTCTGCGTGTGCTTCTGGAGAAGATCATAGATTGGGTACGCACTCATTTACTGCAGAGCTGCTTCTACCGAAATAGTATCTTCAGAAGAGACTGAGTGAAGCAACATCCCGTCTGACGGAGAGCGGCTGCAACTTGCCAACAAGTTTTTTACCCATAAGATTCTTGACGCGTTTCTCAGCCCGTTCAAGGAGGTTAAGATGTGTTAAGGGCTCCGGCCCACAGATGACAACAATGCTCCATCAGAGGAAGAATAGTGGACTTGTAAAGATAGCATATAGTCGGTGGTGGAAGATAGCTACTGGCACGATGGAGACTATCAATGCGTTGAGCTGCCTGCTTGCTGATGGCCTGGATGTACGGTTTCCATGACAAGTTTTTCGTAGCCGCCAATCCAAGGAAGGAGATGGAATCTTGTTCTCTGATCCTATTATCTGACATCTTAATGCTATAATGATCATCATCTCATTTAAGTCGTGAGTGCAGAATACTCTGAGTTTTTGAAGGATTGAAAGAAACAAGCCATTTGGCACCCCATTCTGAGACCCTGCGTAAGTCTTCGTTAGAAGCGTCGCATAGCCGCCGACGTTGCTGAGTGTTCTTAGCTAGTCGCTCATTGGAATTGAAGAGTGTCGTGTCATCTGCATACATCACCAATTTACTTTATTGGACTTAAGCTGGGACTTTTACCAAGGACTTAAGCTTCCTAAGGAGTCCCTGATGCCAGACTTCATCGAATGCCTTGGAAATATCCAGTGCAACTGATCTCGTCTCACCTTGTCTGTCAAGGACACGACTCACATGCTCAGTGACATACGAAAGAAGATCTGCAGTTGATCGAGAGTACCTGAAGCCATTCTGTTCTTCTGATAGAAGGTTCAGAAGGATCGAATCGATGTGTTTCTTCACTCAACAATGAAGAAATATTCTGATCTTTGGAAGGTGGTATCAAGTCTTCTGCTCTTTTCGCATGGCCAGGCTACTGTCGAGAGAGGGGTTTCAGTTAATAAAGAGGTTGAAGTTGTCAATCTTCAAGAAAGGACTCACTTCGTTGATAGGTGACTCTGTTCGGACAATCGGAAAAATTGCAGATGTTCCGTTGACAGAAGAGCTATTGCGCTCATGTTCGGCTAGTAGAATGCGTTGCCAGGCCTGGACTACCTCACACAATAGGCCAGGAAGACAGAAATGATGAATCGAAAAACAAATGCAAGCATTTAGATGAAGTCGATGAACTACGGGAAAAGAAGAGGTGTTTAACGCTTGAAATTGAAGACTTGTTATCCAGTGCTAATGAATTGGCCAAAAGTCCGTAAAAGAGAAGAATTTTGCTCTTTTTACAAGAAGCAACGCGTTAGGAATAGTTCTTCCGATAAAAAGCAACAACTCGTCGTATTGATGAAATACTGGTAGGACATGTAGTTCACCATGTAATATCTGCGTATTATTAGTTTATTCTAGTTACTAGTTTGATTATGAAGTTTTTGTATTCTTTCTGGTATCTAGAATCATGGTTTGATAAGATAACAAGATTTTTACAGTAACTATGTTTTAAAGTATGTGAATTTATAGCTGATCGAATTATTTTTGTTTCATATTGTTTGGTTGTAATTCATTTTTGTTATGAATACTGAACTGTGATTTTGAAAAAACGTATGAATCACATCGTTACTCGTAATAATTGTTTTCAGGTAATTATTTAGATTGTAATTTTGCTCTTTTTTATGAAACTGAGAAACGACAACTTAGTAAATATGATAATGTTTATGGAACTTCTTTTAGTCTGCTGAAAGAAATAGTTTGTACTCGTAATTTAATTGCGCTGAGCACTGACATGGATTTTGACAATCATTGAATTGACTGGTTACATTGATATTTTGAGCTAAATTACCAAAATTCCTCGTTATGAAATGTCTTTCTTTTCATTTCTTACATACTTTTCTTTCTTTTCATACTTACATTTCTTTATATCGCTGAAAAATTATCACATACTCTGTGTAATTTTTGTAAGATTTCCGTTTGATCATTTTATGACAACATAGGAATGCAAGTAACTTCAGGATAAAGTATTTTTCCTTTTCAATCATGGAACTAAATTTTGCTTTTTCTCATGTGGAGAATTTTGCCAGTACACAAAATTCAGTATTGTAAATGCGGTATTAATTTATGATATGCTAATTATTTAAGATGACATGTTAAGCTTTATTGATGTCGAAGAGAGCTATTATTGAGCAAAAGTGAAACATTCGAAAACCCTCTCGAAAATTCATCTTCAGTCTCTGTACGAACCCTGTAGTTACAGATATAGAAGTAAAGTTGAGGGACCATAATACAGAGTGTCCACTGTACCTGAAATTCACGTATGTACGTGAATTGTACGTGAATTTTGAAAATTATGAAAATGTACGTGAATTGTATGTGAATTTTGGGGAAATTCGAATGTGTACGTGAAATTCAGCTCAGTTGCGCAGATAGTGGTATTTACTGCTATTTACTCCTGCTTGATATCCACTGATTCTTGTTACATGTGCTAAATTTTTTTTCTTCCGTTGTTGCACCAACTCTGACTTGGTTCTACAAAAAAGTATGTTACAAGAAAGAAAGTCATAAACATGTAGATATGTTCATATAATACATATAGCCGCTACTGTCAACGGGTTTGGGTTCAGACAATGAAAATTTGTGAAATTCTGGTAAGCAGCGTCTTGACATCTTTGTGTCCTGAATTATTTTATGCTTTTTGTAATAGGTGTATACATGTGTATTGTGCAGTCATATACTAGGGCTTTTTGTCTCTATAAGGCCCATATATAGATGTACATGCATATGTGGCTACGCAAAATTGTCAATGCTTGGCCAAGGCCAGCAAACAATTGGGTCGGTTGACTCAAACGTTCATTCTATGACGTTTTGTATTACTTACAGATAGAAATGCATGCGTGGTGAAAAATGGTGAGACTGTATCGTTCCAGCTTGTTGTCAGTTGCAGATTTTGACAGTGCTAGATAATGTATGGATGGCTTCAGTCATTTAATTGACTTGGATCATGTTTTGGCTCAGTCTGATGGAGTTATCGTACGATATATTACCATGAACTATAAACATCAAAACATGACGACCTGCAGAGCATAAAATAAGTCACCGCTCTCAGATGGATGTTTTGGTTCGATTCTGGAAGAAAGAAAATCAACAAGCATAACAAGGTATCTAAGTTCCGAATTTTTAGATCACACGTCAGCCTCAAACTTGCTTGATGCTTTATGGCGAGTTTTAGAACCTTTGCGACTCAAGAAATTGACATCTGTGTCCATGGATGGGTCAAATGTTAATTGGTCACTTTTGCGAATGCTCAGTAGTCGTAGAAAAGTTGAGGGCTTTCCTGCTTTGTTGGAATTAGGCTCGTGTGGCCTGCACATTGTTCATGGAGCATCTTCATTAGGTCATACAAAATGTGGTTGGAAAATTGACGAAATTCTGTCCTCCTCTCATTATGTTTTTCAAAATTCGCCTCTTAGACGAGCACAATTTATCGAAATCACTGGGTCCAAACAGTTCCCGAAAAAGTTTTGCCGAATCAGGTGGTGTGAAAATCTTTCATTGAACTGATCCCTTCATTGATTAAATATTGCTCCGAAGTCCATCCGAAAAAGGAAAGCTATTGAATTGAATGAGGCAAGGGAGAAGGAGAAGGAAGCGGGAATTTCATACTTATGTGCACAACGGAAGCGCCGACTATTGGAGGACTTTTAGATTTATTAGTTTTTTTTGCTATGGTGGACTCAGTCTATTGTTTCTATCCTGATGTTTTTAAAAGAAATAAAAAGTTATCTCCTTGAATATGCACACTAATATTCTTAGTTTTAATATGCTTCTAGAAATCTAAAAACACAAACCCTATTATTATTGCCCTTGATTTTTATAGCCGTGAATTCTGTTGTATTTAAAGATTATTGAGTGACCAAAAATACCATTTATTTGTGAAATGATGGCTTCAAAACAGCATCGAATGCACTTATATTATGTGTGCAGTGTGTAGTCTGAAGAACTATCTTTCTACTGTAAAGATCTCATTACTGCATTTCTTTGAGCAGTTGCTGCGGGTAGTGTTTTGGAATGATTTTGACTCAACCAACTGTCGCTTGCCGGGCAAGTAGGCCTGAAATAGTGGTACGTGAATTTTTTGTCATGTACGTGAATTGTACGTGAATTTTTTTTCTCAGATAGGGTGGACACCCTGATAATAACAGTCAGAGAGATTTCAATTCAATGCCTTTGAAACCAGTCATCGAATCTTTCTGACTGTTGTCATTGTCCTTCTTCTTTACTGTTATATCTGCAACTGGTAGTTTGCAATTTTCTTCACGATCCGTAGGTGAACGGGATGCAAAATGCACCTCCACGGCACTATGACGTATTGCTGTGGCTAAAATGCTAATAGACACTCGATGTCTTAGTTATCGAAAGTCTTAAATAAACAGCAACTTATATAATGCTAAATATACAAAAAAATCCATGGCCGTATAATCTTAATAATAATAATAAGCTCTCTATTGAACTCAAGGAGCACATTACAAAAGAACAAAAAAAATCGATGCCAATTAGATACAGGAAGCAGCAATGGAGAAGACTGATAAAGTGACATAAAAATGCTGTTTACAAAAATTTAATGAAAGAGTTTTTGAAATGAACTGTTCGTGCGGAACTGTGGTGTTTGGAGTAGCAATATGCCGAAACATCCAATTCACTCATTTTCCCAAAAATATGCCTCGAGAAACCAAAAGAATGTAAATCATCGCTATTTTGGCAATATTCATTATTGCTATAATATATGGAAGTTTTGATTTGGCTCTGAAGTTGCCTGAGCGCGCAGCAGGTGAAAACAGAATAGATGATGACATCACTACAGACAGACGTAAGGAAGATAGAATCATACGCTAATCGGTGCTGCAGAGAAGGAGGTTACAGCCAGGCGTTGAAATGTACCCTAAGACTAAAATTATCTATCTGAAAATGAAATTGACTGACTCATTGTCCGTCGACATTCAACTACCACCATGGCGCAGTGTTGCGCACTGAATTGTGTAGTGAAATTTGACGGAGCTCAACATCCAAGCTGAGATGCATTATTCCCCACCAGCTTGTATGTATTTACTCGTGCATCAGCGAAGAATCTGGACTATTTTAAGTGAACTTATGTAATAGAATGCGCACCATGTATTCGTGGAGATGGTGTGCAACTGTGTATGGTTATTTGGTCATGGGATATTTCTAACTTACGCAAATAATAAAAGTTGTGCATGGAAGAATTTGTTGCTACTTTCATGAAATGGATTTTACTCAACTAGCTGTAGTGTAGACGTTTTTATTTATCATTGTGCGTTCCCCTCAATTGCACATCCTACCATTCGCACATATTTTTTTCATGGCAGCTTGATTAATCGTTTATTTCATTTCACTTTTTTGTTAATTGAATAATTTCATAAATAGTTTAATTGCTTTCTTTTTAAAGTTGACTGAGTCGAAGTTGCGCATTGCGAATCAGCCCTTTCGAATTTACTTTTTGATTGAAATCCAAATTGAAGTCGCAAAGGCCTATTATAGCTGTAGTTTGAGATTGTGCGGAAGTGTGCCGTTATGCAATTTTTCACCACGAACATATTAATGTGTGTTTTGACTGACCTCTTTCCCTAACTTGAACATACCGCAGATATCTCTCCCTCTGGTTTTTCATGTGGATTGTTGGCGATCTTTCATAGATTTGGGCGCATCTGTAGTGATTCCAACATACAACATGCGTGCACCGAAGTGCCTGACAAATGTACTCAGTTTTTCATCATGAAATCTCTTCGAAAATTCTATCAATTGATCTTTGAGTTGGTAGATTTCAGCTGAATGACTTTTTGAATCATTTTCTTATAAGTTGAAACTAATAAAACAGAAAATTTTTTCAGTCTTTCTATCCAGAAAAATTAATAAATTACGTCGATCTGGCATTATCAATTGAGATAGATAGATAGATCCAAATGAGAGGCCAGATCGGCGAAAAATATCTCGACATAATTTATTAATTTTTGAAATGCATTTATTACCTCTGCACTTACTATTTTGGAAATTTTGGTTAATACAAGCAGTGATTGAATCTGTCGAGGGACAATATAGGAAAGCAGAATGACGGAGTAACCTACGCATTGGAACTCGTCAATAATTCAAAACTATTGCTGAGATTGAAGCCTCAACCGTCATCAAACTTTCATACCAAATCCACTAAAAAAAGAGCAGGCAGCTGATATTGTGATCCTTTGCGACGAATCAAAAGGTTCACAAGCAAATAGAAATTAATTAAAAGCAGGGTGCAATAAAAAGATAATCATAATAAAGAACTTTATTGGCTCACTTGTACATGTACATGTGTGTGTCTTTGGTAAGCGCATGACAATTCATGAGAAAGAAGACAATATAAGGATACAATGGATCACATAAAATGATCTTTAAAAGCATATTAAAACCGTCTTAAAAGGTGGTCGCAGAGGGATGAATTTCTTGGTGTGATGTCTCGTTTTTTGCACATGGAGCGTAGGGAATGATTCGGATAATGTATTATTTGTCTGAAGAGTTTGCAACTCATTGATTTAGAAGTTTCGAGGAGCGTGGGGGAGCGTCCGTCACCAATAATTCCTAGCATCCACTTTTCAATCCGAATTAAGTATTTTTAAATTGTTTGAAGCATTACAAAAGCAGGCCTCACAGACCTATTTTTCCTATTACGGTATTCGTATTTTTGAGGCATTTCTCATACTTTTTCAGTTAAGATCTCCAATTTTTCCTATACGTATTTTCGGAATTTGACGCACGTCATTAGTGTCGAGCAAGGGATAAGTGGATGAATTGGGACACACACCACGACGAAGACCTCATGAAATAGGCGACTTTATTGGTGCCTGCAAATGTCAGCACATTTTTTGATTATACAGTCTCTACAATGGGACTTAATTGGACACAGTGAGAGACGCTTCAGTCGTGTAATGGTCGACGCTATCTTTTACATACTCTTACTTTTTCGAAGTTCATCTAAATTTGCCGCACTTCAATTGGTGTCGACTTCTTTTTACCGATCCCAGTTGTTTTGGGGGAATGGATTTCACCAATTTATTCTATCTGGGCAGAGTGAGATTGATCATGAGATGGTCAACATTTTCCTTTTCCAACTCCTGCTATTTAGGCATGAAAGAATGAGAGACTTGCATCGATCGATCACAACAAAGATACCCTTTCTTTTTCCCCTCCTACAAAAGTATTCTCCACTTTTTTTTGGATTCCGGGCTGCATGAGAGACTTGTCTGGATCTCAAAAAAATCGACACTTTCTTCCCCTCTTTTTTTGAGTATGAATCTTCAGTTTACTCTGTGTGGGAAGAGTGATACTTCGTTTAATAGATCATTAGAAAACTAAACAGGTCACGTTTTCTTTTGCCTGTAAATACATGTATATAGAAATTTTTCTCCACTTTAGTCCATCTGGACTCTAGGTAGCATGAGAGACTTGTCTCGATCGTAAAATGATGCACGTTTTCTCTTTTACGCTCCTATGTTTTGGGAATTTCTCGCATTTAAACAAACATGTGTAGGAGGACTAAGTTGACTCCCTGATTCTGCACTCTTGTATCTGTCAGGAACTCCATCTCGAACCTTGATTGGTGCTGACCGATATTCAGCAATTGGGGTTTATGCTTAGTTTGATAGAAGAGACTTGTCTTTTCCATGCCATAAATCTTAAGTATTGTTTCCACCCTCGATTGAAGAAATCGAAATTCGATTGCCAGTAATCGAATCTTAAAGATCTTAAAAAGAAGCTCATGATGACATCATTTGTTTAAATATTATTGAAATTTTAGTAATTTTTCGTTTAGTTTTAATTACTTGAGCATGGTGCGGCGTTTAGAGTAATTCGTTATTTTGTGATGTGCGAAAATGTATTCGGAGCGGACCATCCCTGGCTTAGGCAATTCATCATTTTTCAAGCTGCTTCCTTGTGATTATACTTTCACTCAATTATAATACTTGTAACAGGCAACTTGTAAATTTTTCAATAATGTTGAATCTTTATTTTGTTAAGTGAGTCAGATACACATAATCTCCTAATTGCCATTGTTCTTGCTTAAAGGTACAACGATAAACGTTGAACGTGTGATTGTCAAATATCCCTACAAAAGTGAAAATCCGGATGAGTTGACGATAGAAAAAGGAGATATAATCAGTATCATCGATAAGAATCTGGAGGATGACGGTTGGTGGAAAGGTGAAATGAATGGCAAAATAGGTGTCTTCCCTGACAACTTCGTCGAATCTTACCCTATCGGAAGTGGTGGAATTAAGGATGATAAAGTAAGTTCAGTTGCATGTATTTAAAAATAATTTGTAAGCTCTTTAATGCTTCTTCATAGTCGTAAGCACGGCAAATTAAAAATTAATCAAATTTAAATCAAGCAAGCTTTTATGTATAAACATAATCCGTTCAAAGAAGCTGTTTTCTTTAGCTGCCCATTCTTATGAAAAAACTACATAATTAAACTATAGACTAAAATGAAAGTAGTTTCAAAATCAATAAATAGTGAAATTATCGATTAATACAAAAGTGAATTCATTTCACACACAGGGCTCTCAAAATATATGGAAACCGCTTTAAGTTTCAAACCGTCATTCGAATAACTGCAATGACGTTGCAATTACCTTTTACGTCGGTTGCTTAGAACGTATTCTACTTTTCTGGATGGATAATATCTACACAGACCTCGTGTTTTTGAAAGCTTCTCCTAATTTTTCTGGTAAGATCTCCTATTTTTGGGGTTGGAATTTTCGAGGAGATTTATTCTTTGTCAAAGTGATGAATGTAGGCCTAGTCTACTGTGTTGCCTATTGATCACTAAAAAAATTGTTTGACATTGCCTTTTACTCTATTCTGTCCTAATCGAATGCATTTGAGATACCCTAAAATAGTATGAGTGGGATACGTGACGATTTTAATGATCGAAGTAAATATTCACTCATTACATAATGACTTTCTTTCACTCACTCAAATTTTTTCATCAATTTTTTAAATTCAAAATTGCATTCTTAATGTTTTTTTTAATGAAGAAAGCGTGAGAGCAATGCGATATTTTCTATCATTGATTTGTTTTGCGCAGAAGTATCTCATCAAATTCTGTTTGATTTTTAAAGTTGATCAAAAGTTAACTGACCATTTTTTGAGATCATTGTTGATTATCAATTATTTTGACGTTCGAGGCTAATGAACTTCGTTTGTAGGCATTCGATTGACAGACAGTGCGAAGCGTGTTATTATAAGTGGCATCAATTTATCTCCAAACAATTTTAGTAAGGAAATGCTTGTGGTTCATGACTCTGGGAAAATATGATTTCTGAGTGTCAGGCATTTTTTAACTGAATCTGGTAACATACTAGAGGGAGGCATTCATCAAATGCATGATTTTCCACTTGCTAGATTTTTCCAAATTGAACAGCAAAGCAATGACATGGCATGTAACTTTTGCGGAGAAGTATCAATTATAGCTGAAAAATGATATAGCATTTTTATGTATTGCCGATTTACTTATTGCGGAGAAGGCGTTGTGGTTTCAACACCGAATGAACATAGTGTGGAACTAACTTGGAATTACCGGTGCAGTCGTTGTATTTGGTGTCTCCCATGGTCACTTGAAGGCGGGGCTGAGTCAGGACATGACTGAGTCCTCGACGGTCAAGAAGCCCTGTAAGTTATCGAATCTGATGTTTAAGGAAATATGAAATTAGATGCATCAATTGATTAACCCTTTCCATGTTTAATTTTCTTTCCTCGTCTGTGATGATTTATTTTTCATGTTAACACGATTTTTTATCACATACATGTTGACTACTAACATTATGACAATTAATATTTAGATCTTGTGAATAGAAACATGGGACGCACCGAAAGACAGCATAAACAAATTGAATATCAAACATCCAACGGAAAACCTGAGGACGTCCTGTTCTACGATGGAAGCGACAACGGTTCAGGAAATGGAGTTGGAGTTTTAATTAAAAGGCGATAAGTGATAAAATCACCAAATACAAAGGATGTGAAGATAGAATGACACTAATCGAAATCAAAATATCACAAGGACCAAATATAATACCAAGGATCAAAATATCACAATGACCAGTAATACATGACCAAAATATTCACAAGATCTAAATATTAATTGTCATAACGTTAGTAGTCTACATATATGTGATAAAAAATCGTGTTAACATGAAAAATAAATCATCACAGACGAGGAAAGAAAATTAAACATGGAAAGGGTTAATCAATTGATGCATCTAATTTCATATTTCCTTAAACATCAGATTCGATAACTTACAGGCCTTCTTGACCGTCGAGCTTTGAAACTTTGAAAATTATTGAAGTGCATGCACCAATTAGTACGTATACAGACGAGGAAGTAGATTTTTTTTATGATTACTTGAGCAAAGTAATGGGGAAAGTAAAACAACATGCACTACAGTGATGGGTGATTTCAACGCTTCAGTTGGCAAAAGGCAGAACAATGACGAAACTTCGGTCGGCGAATTTGGTTACGGCATTAGAAACGAACGTGAAGAAATACTCCTAAATTTTGCGCAATTACATGACCTTAAGATAACGTCATCTTTCTTTAAAAAGAAGGACAACAGAAAATGGACTTGGAGAAGTTTCAAGTGGGAGTACAAAAATGAAATTGACTGCATGCTTGCAGACACTAGACAACGCCTCTAAGATACCTCAGTGTTGAACAGGTTTGATATGGGCACAGACTTGTATGATGTAGCATTAGATTCGACATTCGGAAAGAAAGAAAATCATAAAATCTAGCTCGAGAAGCAATTATATTTCGAAATGTTGAAGCAATATGAAGATAAATTTCAGCTAAAACTGAAAAACAGGTTCGATGCACTAGAAGTAGACTACCTGGATGAATTTTGTAAGGAGCAATAAAATCAATTTTCTGCGACCGTGTAGTAATTTTATTCCCAAAATTTCGGCTTAGCCTTTATCAAGGGATACAGAAAAGGAAATTATACTGAATGTCATTAAGAAAATTTAAACTGACCTATCTATGAAATACAACCTAGAACCTTAGTAGAGCATGGACATTGGGACATGCTAACACAGAGTTTTAATGAAAATATCATGGATTACAAAAGGGTGAAAATATCTTTAAAGGGAGGAAAGCTAAAAGTTAGAATTAATATGATTGAGTAGCATTTCAGTTGGCCTTGCTTCTCAACTTCTTTTCAGCATCTCCTTCTTTTCGACCCTTCTTCTTTGAGCCATGCACTGCAAGTTTCGATGTAATATTGACCATGTGAAGGACTTGTGTGTGATTGGGGAGTTGTGTGTGATGAGATGTTTATAAACTTCAGATTCAGGGCATTTTAGATGTTCATTAATTCTTGTTCTCATTGTTCTCGAGGTTTCCCCAACATATGCACCTAGTTTGTCGCATTCGTTGTTGTTACATTGTATTAGGTATACACAGTCTTTGGTGTTGCTTTCTCCATTAGTTATTCCATTTTCGCATACATCACATTGTTCATAATAACACTTGTTTTGGTTCTTCTTAAGCAGACGTTTCAATGGAGGGTTGGTGAATACTGGCCGCACATGATCAGAGAGATGTGTTCTTCTGACAAGTTCGTTAATCTTGCGTTTGAATTTGCTGTTTATGAAAGGCAAGACTATGTTTCGCGGTTGTTGTTTATCTTTATTAGATTTATTTCTCTGATGTTTATTATTCAGACACTGGTAGAAAACTGAATCACCGGAAATTTGCATATAATATAGTCCTTATTGCAAATACCTGTGACGAGATCCAAGAAATGTTAAACAGACTGAACACGGTTAGCTCAAAAAGCGGTCAAAAAAGTTAAGATGACGAGGACTAAAGTAATGAGCAACAATTTTGCTGCCAAAAAGCGGGTTATCCTAAAAGACGAGGAAATCGAAGAGGTAGACAAGTACGTCTACTTAGGCCAAGAAGTGAGACCCAATGACAACATCACACCAGAAATAAGTAGACGATGTCAATAAGGATGGATAAACTTTCGAAAACATTACGAAACTTTTAAAAATGACAAAATCCCGATCTGTCTTAAGAAGATAATCTTCAACCAATGCATACTCCCAACAATGACCTGCGGATGTGAAACGCGCACGCTTACTAAGAAAATGGAACAAAAGCTATTGGTGACACAAAGAGCCACGGAAAGACTGATGTTTGGAATAACAAAAAGAGACCGAAGAACAAACATATGGATTCGAAGTCAAACAAAAGTTCGAGACATTATAAGAACAGTTAAAGAGTCAAAATGGATGAGCTGGTCACGTGATGAGACTCAGGGACGAAAGATGGACTAAGATGCTGACGGAGTGGACACCTCGAGAAGAATCGAGGAAAGGGGCCGATCATGGGCAAGGTGGAGAGACGAGTTACACGAAATCGACGACAACTGGATGAGACTGGCACAAGATCACATTCGATGGAGGAGGAAAGGAGAGGCCTTCGACCAGCAGTGGGACAACAACGGCTAATGATGATAATGATAGTTATAAAGACGATTCTGTTGAGTTGTTGACTGCAGATTCAAGTCGAAGAGGAATTTTTCAATATTGTCTGCATAGTCGAATGCATCTGCAGATCATGCTTACATGAATGGTCCTTCGAATTCCATGAACGAAGTAGAAGTACAATAGAATGCAGAACGGATTTTGAAATGTTATGTCAAAAAAGCAGTGCTTAAACTGTGCGTGAATTTTAGCGTTTTGTGTAAAAATGTCAATTCGGGCGTTTGTGGCAGCTTTGGTTACCTAAGATGAAATCTGCTCGTTACTTAACTGATGGAACCGGGATTTTTTGGTAAATTAGGTAGGTGGATATGTACACGAGGCATTCTTCCCTCCCCCCTCAAATTCAAAATAACCTTGCTTTTCCTCAATATCTCTACATACTCGTACTTTTCAACTTAATGGTCGGCATTCACTCATGTGCTCCGGTTGCCCCCATGCGTCTCTGGAGTGGAGGCCATATATATTCACGATAAATGGCCCCGCCCAACCGAGACCAGCTAATTAAATACCCCTTTGAGTCGAATGCACGTTTCAGTGATCGGCTGATCCCACTCCACAGAGCATTCAGTTGATTTGCTGTAGGGTTTGTAGATTGACAAAGTTTTCGGAATGATTGACCGTCATATGAGTGAATCCATGCAGATAGAGCGACTGGTAAGCTGCTCAGCAGTCACAGACTGTGGTCGCTCCGGTTGTGAATAGTTCAGTTTGACCATGTCAAAATGAGACTTCCTACACCCCGTCCGTCATACATAGAAATCTGAAGATCAGACCTTCTAGATTGTGGGAAATAGTTGATGGAAACTGTAATTTGTCGTTGCGAGCAACAGCGATCATGAATAGCAGTCGGAAAACGAATTTGAAGGGGGAAGGGGGGTGCCTCGTGTCCACCTCTATCACAAGAGGAACCGACCACTGAGGATTATCGTATCTTCAAGACCCACTGCAAATCGTTTTGTGAAAAAATATGAAAAAAGAAATTCGCTCCCAATTTACGACTATATATTGAAATAAAATACAACTTTGAAACCCGACGTTTCGTCATCCTGTCGACTTGCTAGTAATGGGAAGAAGACCGTTCCAGGACACCGTAAAATTCAAAAAAATGGTATTTTTAAAAACGACATAAATTCATGAATTTGAACCCTTTTTCAGGTTTTTAAGACCTAAATTCATAAATTTAGACCATTTAAAAAGTACCATTTTTTTGAAAAATCGGTATTTTTAAAAACGACATAAATTCATGAATTTGAACCCTTTTTCAGGTTTTTAAGACCTAAATTCATAAATTTAGACCATTTAAAAAGTACCATTTTTTTGAAAAATCGGTATTTTTAAAAACGACTAAATTCATGAATTTTGGTCATTTTTTCAGGTTATGAAGACCTAAATTCATAAATTTAGGCGTTTTTAAAAATACCCAATTTTTCAAATTTTTCAAAATCTCAAATTTGTGATTATGACATTTTACTCCAAAAATCATGACCGTTCAAGGACACCGAAAATCATAAAAGTTAAGAATCTCAAAATTTGAGAATTACAATTTTCACCCCCTTAAAATCATGACCGTTCAAGGACACCGAAAATCATAAAAGTTAAGAATCTCAAATTTGAGATTAAGATCATTTTGCTCCCAAAATCATGACCGTTCAAGGACACCGAAAATCAAAAAAATGGTAATTTTAAAAACGTCTTTTAAATCCATTTTTCAGGTTTTTAAAATATGAGATAACTAAAATTATGACTAAAAATATTTCTTTAAAAATGGAAGAAACAAATGTGGAAGAAACCGCAAGAATATATCCTTCGTTATCATATGAACGTAGTTCTACTTTAATGGTCATTGAAAAAATGAACAAAGAAAAACATAAAGATATAGAGTACGTTATATGAAAGATAAGGAATCTCAATTATTATTATTAAGATTAGAGCATTATAAAAAATTAAGAAATAGATGGTCTAATGTTATGAATGTAACACAAGGAATTGGCATATTCTTAACAATAAGTTTAGGTGCTTTAACAATTGTTATATCTTCAGGTGTTTTAGTAATTCCAGTAGTTGCTACAGCTTTGACAGGTACGGGTGTTTTTGCAACTTCACTTGTTACAATGTTTGATAAATCTTTAATAACTAAGAAACGAAAATCATTAAAAACTAAGCATTTACATATTAAAGAAGTCTATGACAAATTGCATTACTACTTTCAAAGAGTATGTGATGATAATGTTATTACGTTAGATGAGATTGAAAAATTTGATCAAATAGCTAATGAAGTAAATCAAATATCATTTCAATTACAGTCAGAAAAAGTTGATGATAAGAATAAACAGGATGGCAAAATTTCTAGTGATGGTAAAACTTTTACTGATGGTAAAATTTCTAATGAAGAAAATGATAAAGTTTTTTTTAGAAGAGCTAAAAACTTTAAGCGACAATTTAAGCAAAACTTTATTAAACAAAACTTAGAACGAGAAAACTTTAAACGAAAAGATGTCAGACAACAAAGCAATAAAAAAATAATTTGTTCAGTAAAATGTTTTTGTTGTATTCCAATGTTACCACAAAATTCAAATATTATATTTTAAAAAATGGATAAAATTAAAGCTGATAATCAAAAAAATATAAAAATATAATATAAAAAAATGGATAAAATTAGAGCTGATACTTTTGAAAGAATAAAACAATTAGAAGAGTTAATAAAACAAAGAAATATTATGAAAGAAAATCATCTTCAACATAGAATGATAAAAGCTGGTATTCAATCTGATATGTTTGAAAAAATGCAGCAAACCGAACAAGTAAAAACTGATTTTGAAAAAACTATGAAACCATTTAAAACTCTTGAAAAAGAACTTACAAATAATGATAAACAAATTGATATAACAGATCCAGAGCACAAAACTATATTAGATGACTATGGATTACTAGAAACAAACATTAATAAGAAATTACCAAAATCTATGCAATTTGAACATTCTATTTCATTTATAGATGGAAAAACAATACCTAGATTTTATCTCGGACAAAAAGAAATATTTCCACAACCTTTTTGAGGTTTAATTTTTTCACCAGATAAATCTCCTTTTAGTTTAGATAGAAATTTTGTTGATCTTTTAAGAGGAGCAGATTTAAAAAATTATGCTGTAGGAGATCTCATAAAATATAAAGCTATGTTAGATAGAGTTGGTGCAGCAAAATCTCTTAGACGTTATAAACAATTAGAAAATTTATTATCAACGGGAGTTAAGGTAGGGAAAGGTTTTAAAACAGAAACAACTGTATTTTTACCAGATGATCCACAAGAATTACTAAATAGATTAAATATTTTAATATCGGCAATAAAAGAAGGACATAATTCTAGTTTCAATGAAATTCATGCTATATTGAAAAGACTGTTAGAAAAGAAGATTCTAAATGAAGAGGATTATAAAAGTATAACGAACCGAATGTTCTAGGGCTTCGCCCGTAGCTGAAATATGTTGTTGTTTTTATTTTTTTTATAAAAAATGTTAATTTAAAATTTTAACTAAAAAATGTCTTCGAGAGAATTATCATCAGTAGATTTTGACAAAATTAATAATCATTTAGAAAATTTAAGAGATTTTGGGTTCATCAAAATTTAGTACGACGTTAAAAATTATAACAACTACTTCATCACACACTTGTAATTTAGAACCCATTCTACATTTGGAACAAAATAAAAATTATCAAATTGCATTGACTAGTTTCTCCACATTTAACACTATTCAAAACGTTATCAAAGATGTGAATGACCAATTTAGATATTCTACTGATAAAGGTAAAACATGGAAAATACTAACTTTTCTTCCTGGTTACGAAGTTGAATCAATATCAAATGAAATTAAGAGACATTTAGGTATAGCATTTAAAGATAAGAAACAATTACATTTTGCAGTTGAACCGGCAGTTAATAAATTTTCTCTTACTTTAGACGAAAATCATCAAGTTGATTTTAATCATGATAGATCATTGTCAAAGCTATTAGGATTTAATAAACAAACTTATAGTCAAGGTTATCATTTAAGTGAGAAGATTCCAAAAATAACTGAAATAAATTCAATTGTTGTACATTGTGACATTATTGAAGGAGGATATATAAATGGTAAATTGTCAAATTTAATATTCAGTGTTCCAGCTTTTACTGTACCCATTGGTTATAGATTAAATGTATTTCCCCAAACATTAATATATTTCCCTATTACAAGAAAAACTATTAACAACATTAACATTAGAATCACTGATGAGAAAGGACAAGAAATAAATTTTGGAGGTGAAGAGATTATGATAGATCTTTTGGTTCGGGAGGTATAAACTCCCACGCGAAGCTAGAGAAGTTTAATTTTCTTCTTCTTCTTTTAAAATAAAAATAAATTTTTTTTATCAAAAAATGAGTGAAGTGCCCCCATTAAATAAAAAAAAACTCAAATTTAATCATCATCCAAATTTATCTAATAAAGTTTTTTCAGTTATTTGTGGAAGATCAGGTTGTGGAAAAACGTATCTATTATTTAAAATTTTAACGACACCAAACTTTTTGGATTATAACAATCTTATAATTTATACAACAACAGCAGAACAACCCGTCTATCAATTTTTAAAATATGGATTTGAAAATAATCTTAAAAAAACATCAATTGCTTCATTATTCAAAGAATATGAAAAATCTGAAGATGAAGAAGAAATAAGTTCGTGGTGTGAAGAAGCAGCAAAAAATAATCAGTTAGTTGAATCCAATAAAAATAAGCATATAAAGATACAATTAATAGATGATAGTGGTAATATGCAAGATCCTAGTAAACTAGATAAAACAATGAAACATTGTGTAATTTTTTATGATTGTGTTAATGATAAAAATCAGTCAGTTTAGAGAAATTATTTCACAAGAGGTAGACATAATAAGTGTAGTGTTTTTTATTTAACACAAAGTATGTATTCATTAGATGGAAGTGTTATTAGAAAGAATGCAAATATATTTATACTATTTGAAATAAATGCAAGAAACTTAAGTGATTTGTTAAGAGATTTATGCGTAAGAAATAAAGATGAATTTAAACAATCGTGTAACAATGCTTGGTCAAAAGATTACGGCTTCATTACAATTAATATTGATAAAAAAATTCACGATAGAGTTATAGAACATTTATTTACCGAGTGATAAAAAATATACAAATATAGTGTTATAATATTTTATTTTTTTATTTTATATATATATCAAATTTGTCTATCTTAGAAATTAGAAAATTAAAAAGGTAAAGTAGTTATTCCATCAGGTAAAATTTTTCCTTTATCATCAAAAGGATCTAATGCTAATTTATGTTCCTCTTTTAAATACATTTTATGTTTCTTTGAATTAAGTCTATAATTACATGCTGTTTTTATTTCATTATTAAATAATACATTTTTATAATCTTGAAATGTTATTTGATTAGCCACTGATGCCTTTGAAATTCCTTTTAATGTTTTATGTGTTTTAATATTATTAGTTGTATTATAACAATAACATTTAGAT
Source organism: Prostheceraeus crozeri (assembly GCA_907163375.1). Lineage (NCBI taxonomy): Eukaryota > Metazoa > Platyhelminthes > Polycladida > Euryleptidae > Prostheceraeus > Prostheceraeus crozeri. The sequence continues at coordinate 52,372 of CAJQUW010005000.1, forward strand.
TTTGAAAATATTTCTTCTGTTATGAAATCTTTATTTCCTTCTAGTTCATCTTTTACTTTACATAAATCAGAAGGATGAATGATATCTTTTATTTTATTAATTTCTTCATCAAGTGAAGAATTATACGGTACTGTTAATTCTAAGAAAACAGAATCGGTATCTGTAAAGTGTAATTTATAGTTTTTGTCATAAGCAGGTGCTAAATAATCATATATAAATTTATACATAAATAGTTTAGCTAATTCTAATATAGTGAATCCTATAAAATTAAACTTATCATGTTTTACGCTGATTCGACGTAAATGTACAGCACATAGATTATCACTAAATCTATTAGTTCTTTTATATGTAGGTTTCCTTGTTAAATTTTGAAACCTATCTCATCATAAACTATTTCAATATTTTGTCTATTACGCACATTTTTTAAAGTCTTACCATAAAATGCATTATTTATTAATTTGAAGAACACGTTCCCAAAATCATCTTTATTTCTTTTAGCTATTTTACGTTTTTCAATATTGAACTCTATATAATTTTTTAACCACCTAGATTTTTGATAAAATAGTTTTCGATGTATTTTAGTGAGAATCATTCCATGTTCTAAATACCAATCTAGCATTCTTCCTTCAACAACATACTTTCCTTTATTACCTTGTGTTAACATAAGTTTTTTTGTTGGTCTGTATTTCTTAGGAATTATAGACTTTTGATAATCTGAAAAATCTTCTATATTGGGAATTTTGTTTTCGGGACAGAAAGGATAATATTTTGTTGCGCCTTTTATATAATCAGGGTATACTAAATCAACTTCATATATATAACCAAAATTATAATTTCCATCATGTGTTTCTTGATAATCAAGAATATTACACCATGTCATTTCACCTGTTGGTAATTCTTGTATCATGCAAGAAGAATATAAGCTATTAAAATCATAATATAACAAATAGTTTTCTCTCATGATTTCATCAACTACTGCTTGACTATCTTCATTTGATATAAGTCCTTCTATATTTTGATATAACAATTTTATAAACTGATCGCTTTCTTCTGGAGATAAAGGTTTCATTATTCCATAATCATCAGGATTTACTTTTTTATTATAACACTTAACATATCTATTACCTAGAACAGATGAAACTCCACCTCTAATACCAGATTCAAAAAATAATAATTTATCATATGTATTTTCTTTATAATGTTTAAGTTTAACACCAGTATGTTTTAATCCTGCTAACCATGTCAAACCTGGTGTAGAATAACAATAACATGGATATATTCCGTAATATTCTAAACACATGTCACGAAAGTTTTCAAAAAGATCAGTAAGGATTAATACATCTATCTGTAGATATTTCATTGTATAATCATACATTGTTTTACAATTTAACTCTCTCCAATTTTTTTCAGCTTCTGCATAGTCTTCTTCAGATAATTGTGATTGTTTTAATGTTGATTTAAATTTATTTATTGGAGGAAGTTTTTGTTCTTTCATTATTTCATTTATTTTATTTATATCTCCAGTTATATATTCATACGGAAATATGCCTTTTAAAGGTTTTTAATTATATTTATTTAATATTTTACATTGTTCAGGTTTCAAAGTTTTTCCCATAACATCTAATGAATAAGGAGTAAAAAATCTAAATGCATCTAAAATTCTAATACAACCTAATTGCATTGAAAAATATTCTTCTTCTTGTTTACATAGTACATTTATTTGTTGTTGTTGTAATTTTTCAGATGAAAATGAATCTTTCATTATTAAATGGAAATCATATTTAGAACCATTATAGAAATATAGAGGAACAAAGTTATATTTAAATTTATTAGCATTAAGATTACAAGAATTATGTGCTGCACCTCTATATAATCCATTTAGATGATCATGATCTTTTACTTTATCAAGATATCTACCTCTGCCAGTTTTATAGTTATTTGTAAATTCTTTTCCACAGTAAAAACATTTTATTTCATCATTAAAATGATATTTTTCTTCATCCGTTAATGGAAGCATTGGTATATTTGTTTCAAGCAATTGTGAAAAACGACCTTGTAATTCTTCTACTTTCTTTGTAAACATTTCTGAACTATCTTCACCATAGTATTGATAATATTCTGATTTAAATAATTCATGATAATTTGAATGAATGTACATTCCCCAACATAATGGTTTTTGTTCAAATAAACATTTTCTTTACTTTGTTCAGATGCACTTGTTTCAGGTGCACTTTTTTCATATTTACAAACCGAAGGTTCTAGGGCTTGGCCCGTACCATTATCAGAATTTTGTGTTATGTTAACATTATATGCTTCGAAATCACAATATATTGTAAAGGGTACTTTATTTTTGAAATACCATTTATTGTATTCTAAATAATCATCTTTAGGAAAAGTATTTTCAACTGCTTCGTTTTGTTGACAATTCTCCAAATGTCTATTCATTTCTTCTTTAGTTCTAAAGCTCGTCATACATTGGAGACAGGGAAAATTAGCATTATCTGAAGTTTTTGTAAATATAGAAACATCTGTACACAATATAAAATGACCCTGATAATATAATATATTCGCTTGTGCTGGTTGTTTTGTTTGTTCTAGTTTTTCAAATTTATCTTGATATATTTCATGTGTTAAGTCGATATATCTTTGTTAATCTTTTTCAGACTGTTGATAATTTTGATTTAATATTTGTAGCTGATAAATATATTCTTTATATTGTTGTTGACATTTTTTTAAACATTCATTTATTTTTTGATTGGTTTCATTTTCTTCATTATTTAATTCTTTATTGTCTTCATTATCTTCATTTTCTTCATTTAATTTTTGAATTGTTTCTATCTTATTTTGATATTTATGGTGATATTCTTGTAGTAACATTTTTAATTGTTGTTGATAATCTGTTTTACATTTTTGTAAACTTTTATTTAAATTTTGTAATTTTTGTTGATATTCTGAAGATAAAGATGAATAATTGTAATCATAATCATAATTATAATTACGTCCTATATAATTATTATGATTAATCATTATTGGTGATAATTTTTTAACAATTTCAAATTTTTCGGTACATATTATATTTCCTTAGTAAAAAATATTATGATGCTTGTAATTTCCTCTTTTATTGTATACTATTTCTGATTGACATAAATTTTTATTATTCAAATAAATTTTTTTGAATGAGTAAAGTGGAGTAATTTTACCAATAGGAACATAATTCACATTTAATTCAAAAACATTTACTTCTATTAAATTTTTATTCTTTTTATGAAACTTTATTAACCTATTATAATCATATGGAAATTCATCTAAACCATCAGAAAGATCAAACTCATTTATATATTCTTTTTTGTCATAATGACTTAGTCTTTCTTTGTGATATTCTGCAGGATGTAAATGTGCTATAATACTCCACAGAAAACAATAATCATCTTCATTTTTTATGTTAATTATTTGTGGTGAACGAAAAGGTAAAGGAACATAACTACCACCAGTATTATTTTTATATTCATCAATTACTATTTTCTTAGATAGTATTTTAACAAATCTCCAACCAGATTCACGTAACTGGGCTTCAATTATACAATTTTCTAATTTATTTATCATCGATTCAAATATGGGTTGTATATCATTTACATTATGAATTTCTTGTGAATTTGTAAAATGTCCTTGTATTATTTCTTCAGGAATTCCGTTAGGTCCATTTTTTGTATAAAGTACTTCTACATTCATATAAGATTTGTTAAATATTTTGAAAAAGTTTGTTAATACATTATAAAAAGTTTCATCGGTTTCATTATGTTCAACAGATTCATTAAATAAATATTTTATATATGTTACGGGCGAGGAACTCTCTGGTGAAGCCCTAGAACCTTCGGTTCGTTCCGCTTCATCGGTTTTCTTTAGTTTCATCAAATTCATCTATTTCGTTAAATTCATCAGTATCGCTAAATAAATATCTTCCATCAGGTACATGTTCATCTTCACTATTAAAAACTTTTTTATATTCCGAATTTGAATAATCATCAAATATTTTTTTAACTTTTATATCAGTAGGCAATGTTTCTAGATAGTTTTTATAATTATTTAATTTTAATATATTACCTTCATCAACTCGACCTACATTTTGTAAATGCAATTTACTTTGTAAATGACATTGATAACTTCTTTTTGTTTGCAACTTTTTTTTACATAAGTTACAATAAAACTTGGTATTTTCCATTTTTTTATTTTTTAAAGAAAAAATTTGTGTTTTAATTTTAGATATAAACATTCTAATATCAAGGTCTTGAGAGTTATTTTATATTATTATATATTTCACGTTCTTTAGTTATTTTATTTTCTTTGTCACATTAAGTTTTATCATATAACGTTTTATCAAAAGATAATTTAAATTTATTTTCACTAACTATTGATTCTTCATCATCATCATAAATTGATTCTTGAACATTATAAATTACACTTTTTGGCATAGGATGCCATTCCCTGATAGGAATATCTAATTCCAAATTATATTTATTATTTGATAATAATATAATAGAGAAAAATATTGGTCTTTGATCTCTTTTGGAAAATTTAATAACACCACCACAATCTGATTCATTTTTAGTTTTTATCAAAGATGATAAAATTTTAAATTGATTAGATGTAAATCCTAATTTAAATTTTGTAGACCCGACACATAGTTGTCTAACAATATCTTCAACTATTCCATCATTATTATTTTCAATTGTAAGAAAATGAAATTTAGATAAATTTTGATTATATGTATTATTAATATCATGTTGAGATATAAATTTTTCTTCACTTAAATTTTTATAATTACTAATATTTTTATAATCTTTGTTACCATTCACACCTTTTTCAGATGTTTCAGAATCATCATCTATATTATCATCATCTATATTATCATCATCATTATTATTATAAGATTCTTTAAAATTATTATGATTATGATTATGGTCATTGTTAATAGTATAAGGTGTTGTCCACATATAAATTTTTTCCTGCTGTGCCAAACCATTAAGATTTTAATAAATTAATATTTAAGTTTGAATATAATCCTATATATGTATCATCATCATACCTTTGTGGCATTTCTGATGTTTCTTTTTTATAAATAGTGTCTCTGTAGTAAACTTGGCAGAATAACTCTTCATTATGTTTTTTACTCTCTATGTGAATGTTATATTGGTTTTGTTCATCAACAAATAATCTAATTTTTTCTTTGGAAAAAGATTTTAATTTTTTTACTGATTCCGTAACATTAATATAATTAATTATTTTATTTTCAATCCAATCAGTATTACTAATTGGTAACACTGCTCTAATGAATCCGTAAACATTATTACGACCAATAATAACCATGTTTTCTTTATTTAATTCTACATAAGCCACATCATTATATTTGCTTACAATTTCCATAAATTTTATAAATGGATCCCCCGGGAAAATACAATAGTTAGTTTCTATGGAAGGTAAACCTTTTGTTTGTTCTCTAAATATTTCGGCTTGTAATTCAAATAAAATATTTACATCTATACATGGATTATTATTATTATCAAAACATTTATTATCAAATCCCGATGATCTCGTCGAATAAGAAGAACAGGATGATACGGGCGAATATAATTTTTTCAAATTTGCATTTTCCATTTTTTTATTTTTATTAGAAAAAATTTTATTTTTTTTCTCATTATATAAAAAAATTACTTTTTTATTGTTAAAAAATGATGTTGCCAAATGTTGGTGGAGGTGCATATATCCCGAATAATCGTGAATTAGAATTAGAAATAGAAAATTATATCATGAAATCTGGAGACGTTTTATCTGGTCCATTGCATCTTTCTATTCTTCCGCAACAAAATATAGAGTTAACAAATAAACAATATGTTGATACAGAAATCAATGACTTAAAAGAAAAATATATCAACGATATTATGGTTCCACTGATGAATGAATTAAAGTTGCTAAAACTTAATGACAAATCATTAAACGAAAAATTATTAAAACTTGATAAAAAGGATAGAGAGCTAGAAGCAGATATAGCAAAACTTTTTAAAAAGATTTCAGAAGAATCAAAAATTTTAATATTACTTTCTATAAATTTAAAATCTGCAGTCATTAAAAATAAACATCAGATAAAATTATTGAAAGAACAATTAGAAGATGAAATAGAAAAACTTCCTGAAAGAATTAAAAAAAATTTAAAGCAGTTACAAACTACATTCCAAAAAAGTGTTGATGAATTAAGTTCTAAAATTACTCAACAAATGAAAAAGATGAATAGTATAATAAATGAAGTAAACTCACTTAAACAAAAAGTTGATAAAATGAAAAATCTTAAAATCAATTTAGAAAATGAATTAAAGAAAAATTTACAAGAAAACTCTAAAGAAAATAAAGAACAGTTAGATTCTGTTAAAAGACAATTAGATGTTCTTAAAATTAAGTTAAATGCTCTTAAAACGGCATTGAAGATTAATCAGCAGAAAATGCAAGTTAATAGAAAAGAAATTAAAGTACATCACACGCTGCTTGACGCAATAGATAAAGTGCAACGGAAAATTAATAAAGTTATCTGGAAGTTGTTGTCCATTCACAAACGTAAATCTTGATCGGTCCTTGTCCAGAGGGTTTAGCCGATGACGCACGTATATCTTAATAGAACTTTGTTCAGAGGCTTTAGCCGATTGGACCAAAGGTCCTCAGGTTACTAACCAATCGTAAATATTTTTCCCAAAAGTCAAATTTAATCCTAAAAAATGTTTATAATTTATAAACACAATCTTAAACATTTTGCTTCAAATCAAAAAATTGCTCATGAACCATCTATGAAATCTGTTTACCATTATGACAGTGTAGAAACAATTCAAAAAGAAGGGGCTGGCATCTTTTCTGATATTGGAAGTATCGTCAACTTAATTAAAAATAATACAGATTTGATTACATCTGCTGCAAAAGGAGCAGCTGCTATAGGTAGTACAGCTAGTGCAATATCAAATGCTGTTAAGTCACAAAACGAATTAAAACAACTAGAAACTATTCGTAAACTTAAGAATGACTCTGAAGAACTAAAAAAATTAAAAAAAACTTTCAGAGGAAACAAAAAACAAAATTGCTAACATAGCTGTAGGGTCTGATAGTAAAAAGGGGAAGAAAACAGGCGTAGCCATAGAACGTTCAATTGAAGAAATAAGAGGCAATGGTCTAGCAAAATTCTAAAATTATATTTTAGTAAAATTTTTTCTGTGTGTGAGAAAAAACAAAAAAGTCAAATTATTTTTTATAAAAATGTCTTCTCTTATCGAAAATAAATTTAGATTAGACAATCCTCCGTTCGTCAGTAATAATCAAAAAAAGAATGACTATATAAGAATTGCTATGAATCCCGGATCTTCCAGTAGAGTAAATACTGGAGGAGATTTAATCTTTGAAGTTGATAATCAGCAGAGTTATATATATCTATCTGATTCCTTTTTACACTGTGAATATTCTTTATGTAGTGATGCTAATTTTACAACACCATTACCAGATACCGATAATATTGCATTAGAGAATAATTTTTTTCCAAGATTATTTACACAAATGCGTTTAGATGTTGCAACTCAAAATATAGAAACAATAAGTGATTCTCCAGGTGTAATTGATACAATGCTTAGATTTGTAACAATTGGTGAAAATAATAGAAAGTATGAAATCGAAGGTTGGTTTCCTGATACTAATGATGGTATAATTGATGATGATTTAACTCACGCTGGAACAGATGCCGCAGGAATTGCGAAAGATGTAGAAAATATTGCAAATCATTTAAATAAAACAAACAATAGTGCATATAAAGAAAGACGTGAATTTAACAAGAAAAGTAAACAGACAGTTAATTGGTCATTGTCTCCATTATTCGGATATTTAGATTACAATAAAATATCATATCAATTAAAATTTAAATTAATAATTCATCGTACAGCAAATAATGAATTAATCTTTTTTGGTAAGACTGGAAAAAAAGCATATTTAAAAATTGATAGACTTGAATGGTGGATTAAGCATATTACTCCTAGTTTAGAGGTTGAAACAGCTATTGCAAAAAGATTAAATACTAACAAACCAATTCCAGTAAATTTTTTAAAGCGTACTGCTAGTTCAGTAACTTTTTCAGAGCAAAGATTTAACTGGCATTTTACTAGAACTTCGAATACTCCAAGATATTTATTACTAACATTTCAAAGAAATAATTCTCCAAGTTTTGATAAGAACAACAATCTTTTTCATATTGATAGAATTCGAAGTTTACAAGTTTCATTAAATCAAACCCGATATCCAATTGATCCATTAAGATTCGATGATAGCAATAATCAATTTATGGAAGGATATGATGCTTATAGAAATCTTTGTATAGAATTTGGAGTTGAACCACAATTAACTCCTGGAGATTGGAGACATTTATATCCTGTTTTCTGTTTCGATTTAAGTGCACAATCTGAAGATATTATCAAGACTGGTTGTGATGTAACAATTAATATTGAAAAAAAAGATTCCACAACTTCATTTATGGCTTATGGTTTATTGCTAGAAGATGTAAAATATTCTATTGAAGTTCTTAATTGGAAGATGGTTAGGATAGGCTAAAGCCAGAGGAGCTTCGCTCCGATTGGTTAATAACCTGAGGTTAATAATAATAATAAAACTGTTGAATTAAAATTACGTAATATTGTTGACAAAAATACCCCTAAAACTATTACTATTAATAAAAAAAGTATTACATAAGTAAACCAATGATAGAGAATATTCAATTACAAGAAGAAAAGAACGGCGGGATTCTCCCATTAATTCCTCTAATAATAGGTGGCATAGCAGCTGCGGGAAGTGTTGCAGGTGGGACAGCTGGTATTGTCCAAGCAGTAAATAAAAATAAATCAGAGAAGGCAGCATTAGAAGAAAAGAAACGTCATAATAGAGAGTTAGAGAAAGTTGCTAAGGGAGAAGGAGTAGTAGATAATTTTATTAGTAAATTAAAATTAGTTGATGAAGGAAAACGAGTTCTTAAAAATATTCTCCACAATGTTGATGATTTAATTGAAATTAAAGAAACTAAAGATGGTTCTGGAATATATCTAAGTTCTAATATGATAAGGTAAAACATTTATTTTATCTTTTAAAATGAATTCTACAAATTCCGAAAATTTAATTAAATTAAAAATTGCTAATTTAGATTTATTGAATTATCTCTTAAAAGTACATAAAACCTCAAATTGTCAGCATATTGGAGGTGACATACAAAAAACATTAGAAAACTTTCCTGGATTTATTTGGAGTAAATATTCGAAAGAAAACATCTTCCTGGTCATTCATATACCGGTCCAGGAACTCGATTAGATATAAGACTATATGAGAATAATAATCCAAAACCAGGTGAAGAACCAATAAACAGAGTAGATGAAGCAGCTTACAGACATGATTTAGCTTATCGAAATCATGATCTAAGTTCTCGACATGTAGCTGATAAGATAATGATAGAAGAATTAGATAGTATTCAAAATCCTACATTTAGAGAAATAATTGAAAGAATGTTTGTTAAGAAAGCTTTACAAGCTAAAATATTATTCGGTCAGGGTATTGATCCGTCAGCAAATGAAACCTACGCGTCTGAAATTCATAAAGAATATAGAAGGCCTAAATATTTATTGAAAGTAAAAGTATTTAATAAAGATGATATTTGGAGTGCTGATCTTATTCATATGCCGAATGAAGGAGGGTTTAAGTACGCATTGACCGTTATAGATTTATATACACGATACGCTTGGGTAAAGCCTTTAAAAAACAAAAGTGGTCTGTCAGTTAAATATGCGTTTGAAGAAATCTTTAAAGAAAGTAAGAGAACACCAAAGAAGCTATTCGTTGATAAAGGGTCGGAATTTTATAACAGAAATGTTCAGGTACTATTTGAAACTGTTTATTCAACTGAAAATGCTGGAAAGGCTGTAGTAATAGAGCGTTTCAATAGATCATTGAAAAATAAAATTTTTAAGAAATTTACTGAGCAAAGAAATCAGAAATGGTTGAAGATATTACCAGGAGTTGTAGAAGAGTATAACAATAAGATTCATTCAGGTATTGAAGAAACTCCAAAGAATGCTTCTGACGACCCTGATTTAATACGAAAGAAAATATTCGAATGAGAGTAATCCGAATTTACAGAAACGTAAGCCGAAATTTAAAATTGGAGATAGAGTTAGAATATTTAAGTATAAGAATAAATTTGAAAAAGGTTTCGCAGGCTATTGGACTAAAGAGATATTTGAAGTTTGTAAAATAAATCAAACTTATCCGATTACTTACGAAATCAAAGATTTAGATGAAGATATCAGAAGCCGATTTTATGAAAACGAATTACAACGAAGCGATTTTTAATTATCATTATTATTATTATTCAATTCTAACATAATATCTAGAAATGGTACTCCTTCCTGTAATTTCAATAAAACATAAAGACATAATTGCCCACAGTAAGTAGTTCCTGGTTTTTGAATTTGAAATGTATTATAAGTTCCATTTCCAAGTAATTCTATTACTTCATTTGTAGGTGGAAGTCCGTATGAGTCAAAATAATAATTAGAACCGTTTATATTTCTTTGTCCCGCAGACCAATGTACTCTTTCTTCATCTGATGTGTGAAGATTTGTTATGAAATTTACAGTTGGCTTATTTTTGATCACTTGTAACTCGTCTCTCATTAGGACATGAAAATTCTTTATTCCTTATCGATCAGCAATTTTCTTTAGATCAAAATTCGTAGTTGTTTGTGTTCCATATAATTTAAAGAACTCGGTCAGGTCAGTCATTTTAAATGAAACAAAAATCCAAATTGCCAATGCCATTGTCACTTTTCAATCACCACGCAAATAAGTAGCAATAAATGTTACTGCTTGTTACTTATGAAGTAGAGTCCAACATTTATATGAAACAGAAATCCAAATTGCCAATGGCATTGTCACTTTTCGATCACCACGCAAATAAGTAGCAATAAATGTTACTACTTGTTACTTATGAAGTATAGTCCAACGTTTACAAGTCCTCTAATTCCTGCGTGAGCCCAGTATGTTGCACAGGTTGTTGTTCAGTTTGTTGCACATTGGATGAATCAAATATGGATTCTGCTAATCTTCGCTTTTCTTCTTCTTTCTCATGATCAATGAAATCTTCAAGATGAGCAAAATTCTTCATCACAAAGTGAATTGATAGAGAAGAATTGGCTAAGTTTGGATAGTTCTTTGATAATTTGAACAATTTGATCAGTAATGTCACATATGAGCGTGAAAACTTTATTTTGTGGGTCTCATTTAACTCTTTCACGAATTTTGTATAATTCATATTAGACAATAACTTCAGTCGCTGAAGCACTTCTCCTTGTAAAACATAGCAGCGTAGAAGATTCCGATGTGTAATTTTCTCAAAACCAAAGAGTTTATTCAATGAAGAGATGCACGATAATGTACTTATAATATCCTTTTTCTCGAGAAATACAGGTAAATTGCTGCTGTCAACATCCTTGAATGAATCTCGGATTATTTCAAACACTTCTCTTTTTATCTTCTTCGTTTCCACTCGTCTTCTGTTTCTTTCTTAGCGATACATTAATAAAATTTGCTGTTATCGTTTTGAAGAAATCCAGATCATTTGGCGAAATAAGAGGCGCAACTTGCTCCACGAAACAGCAAAATTCTCTCTCTAGTTTGCTGACGGAAGACATTGCAAATGAGAACTTTGCTTCTACCACAGCAGAATGAAAATGAAGTATCGTTCCACGCACTGATCAAAGCGGCGCACACGGAACAATGACAGAAGAGAGAGAAATGAAAACAGCTGCCAGATGCTTTGACGTCATGCGGTTGTGCTGACGCGCTGGTAAGAATTAAAACAACTTGCCTAACGTACAACTAAAATCTAATTGTATCACAAAGCTGTAGCAACTACTGGAATTACTAAAACACCTGAAGATATAACAATTGTTAAAGCACCTAAACTTATTGTTAAGAATATGCCAATTCCTTGTGTTACATTCTTAACATTAGACCATCTATTTCTTAATTTTTTATAATGCTCTAATCTTAATAATAATAATTGAGATTCCTTATCTTTCATATAACGTACTCTATATCTTTATGTTTTTCTTTGTTCATTTTTTCAATGACCATTAAAGTAGAACTACGTTCATATGATAACGAAGGATATATTCTTGCGGTTTCTTCCACTTTTGTTTCTTCCATTTTTAAAGAAATATTTTTAGTCACATAATTTCAGTTATCTCATATTTTAAAAACCTGAAAAATGAATTTAAAAGACGTTTTTAAAATTACCATTTTTTTGATTTTCGGTGTCCTTGAACGGTCATGATTTTGGGAGTAAAATGTCATAATCACAAATTTGAGATTTTGAAAAATTTGAAAAATTGTGTATTTTTAAAAACGCCTAAATTTATGAATTTAGGTCTTCATAACCTGAAAAAATGACCAAAATTCATGAATTTAGTCGTTTTTAAAAATACCGATTTTTCAAAAAAATGGTACTTTTTAAATGGTCTAAATTTATGAATTTAGGTCTTAAAAACCTGAAAAAGGGTTCAAATTCATGAATTTATGTCGTTTTTAAAAATACCATTTTTTGAATTTTACGGTGTCCTGGAACGGTCTTCTTCCCATTACTCTTACTCACGGAAAATAGTCGTCTGTGCACTAAAATCGGCTTCATATGGAACATTTGTAGACCATTCAACAGCTCTCATGTTGCCTGTTTAGTTCAGATTTGTATCTATTGATAAATTTACTTTCTGACAATCTCGTGGATATCGGATCATTGCAACGGTAAAGCACTGCGTGTCTTGTAGATAAAACAACACTGATGGACTGATTCACATTCATTTAATAGTAAAGATACAATAACAACAAACTATAAACCAGAGGGTTTAATGCATGTTTAAACACAGCGATATAAGTGGATTTACTAAATTCTCAAGTTTTCCTCATTTTATATTAAAGCAAATTAAATTAATTCGCGAGCTTTCCCCTTACAGCAAAACTGGCACTAGTCGTTGTTGGGCACGAATACATATTATTGTGCTTATTGTCTCACTCTGCATGAGTGCCTGACAACGAGTGACACGTAGTTCAATCGAAAGCTCGCAAATTGATTTTATTTCAATTCACTATAAACAGAGAAAATCGACGCCGGTTTGGTAATTGTGTACAGGGATGTGTGAGACAAAGGAATTTACCGTGGACGCAAATTTGCCACGGCAGCTTGTACCAATGACATTGGAACTTCCATGAATCATAACACTCTTTACATCGGGTCCGCCAATTAGGTAAATTTATTACACGCATGAAATCATGCAACATACTTTAGTGCACAAGGCCTTTAAATTTCTTATCTTGATATTTTGTTTGATTTCCACTTTCCGGTAAAATTACAGGCGTTTGTGTGGGAAGCATAGCAGGACTAGTGTGAAAGATCATGAGTGGTGCACGAATTTTCATTGTGTACGCGAATTGCACGTGAATGACTTTTTCGTCTGATAGGGTGGACACCCTGATTATTTTTTTCAGTTAGCAAAGGGCTTCTCGTCATTGTCTTATTAAGACTTGATCGACTGTTAGCAGAGAAACATCATACATATTGAAGAACGTAGTGGATTTGCTGTGAAACTTATGCCTATTTAAAGTAGGCGTAAATTTGATGAAAATCCCTGGCAGGGATAGTGTTACTGCTCCACATTTTTTCCCGACATCCTCCCGCTTCATGAAGCCAACTTTTTTGTGTGATGCGCACCTGTATTCGATTTCTTACGAAGTGGAAACGAAGGACATCACTTGCATAGATATGTTCGTTGGTGAAACGGCCAAATAGTTATCGCTAAAAACGCGTAGAACGTGTTGTAGCACATGTTCTACTCGGGAAATCTTGTAAAATTGTAAGCGGTTCTACATGTCTGCTGTTGGGAACTCAGGTTGCTGACATCAGTCTGCTTTTATCGTACGAAACTCGAATGTTTCGTTCCTTGCCTTTTATCATAATGTTGTGATCTTTATGAAGCGTTGAGGAGATTCCAAACATTCGCTCGATGAGGACGTGTCGACCAGTAGGGCTGACGAAATGTGTGATTCAGATTCTTGGAATTGACGATTTCAGACGAAATGTGGTGCATATTGCGGCACTAAAGATAACCCAGCGATTGTGGCCATTTCCTTTTGCTGTTTCCGCGATGATGCACATTCTATGCACTCCCCTCAACAATTTCTCATGCCAAGGGAATTTTTCTGTTTTCCGGAAGAAACCGAAACGTGGTCGTCATGTCACTGCTCATTATCAAACTCAGTGACTGTCAAACTGAATGAATTTCTATCTTGAAATGGCTTTGGGGCCGAATCCTCCACGTACCCGGTTACATTATTGGGAGAAATATAAATTATGTTGTTGAAAATTTCTTCGGGTACTGTAAATACAATTTTTATTCTATGCGACGTTTCGCTATGTAGCTTAACCATGCACGAATGACTGAATTTCTATCTTTCTGCGAATGCATGAGCATATAGCCTTCGATGGGTCTTGATCATCATTTTCCTACACATTAATGTGTATGTGGCGTGTTGCTTGATAATCTGATAGTTGCTATATATACATCATTGAGAGAATGAATAAAATAAGAACCGTGCTATTTATAGCTCTTTGTAGTAAGCCCCTAATTTTTCGCCAAGTTATTGTAATTTTGACCTACAAATAGCACGGTCTATATTAAATTCATATAATATCATGCTATTTCGGCGGAATTTTCAAAAACCATTGAGAGGGGTCAACTAGAAAGGCAGCGTTTAATTTTATACAAAAACCCAAGCATTTTGTGGAGTATATATTGTTAAATGATACGGTGGCTATTTAAAAATGGATTTATGCATGTATCACGATGACATTATGTAAGAGTGATTCAAAAGTAAGGGAGTGCTTAACCAACTTATCTGTATATTACACCTTTTCCACTTAATGTATCGAATCGTTAAATTCAAGTGCTCAAATTAAGAACAGTTCCTCAATTCAGGCTTTCAATGGCTAATTTTTGATTTCATGAATCTTATTTCAAGCATGCAGTGTCTCATTTCTAACGTTTGGCTATCGACGACAGAAAATTGCTGTCACATATCTCAACTTATGAATAATATTCGCAAATCTTAGATAGATAATTCTTTAAAAAAACTAATAAAGCTCCGTTTGTCGACTGATTTTTTTGCAAATATGTCAGAAAATCGCATCTCCTTGGTTGACTAGCAAAGAATTGTTGCTGCATATGAGCGTAATGAAAATTATCGATCGTCCGCGAAGTTGAGCAAAGAATGTTTGTTTGAATTGAAAATGTCTTTGTGCGCATCACTGAGGAGCATCCTGAAATCACTTTGGCGCAAATAAATGCTAAGTTACAACTTCGCCTTCAGGAAAATGTGAATATCTACGACAATTCGGTTGGAAAAGTACGTTGGACGGAGTCTGATAACGTTGAAACTGTTGCGCGCCAGAGCAACGAAATTCAGAAGTAGTGAAAGCTAGCAGCACGAATGGCAAAATGGTTAGTTACTCCTAGGGCCGTATCCTGAAGTCTCGGTTAAGTCTTAACTCTCGGTTAAATTGCTAGCTAAGTTAACTTTAACCGAGGGTCGTATTCACAAACCTCGGTCAAGTGAAATCGTCGGCTAACTTTAGCTGAAGATTTAACCGAGGAAGAGGGTAGAGTTAAATGCCAGTTAAGTGCGCTATCGATCATTAGAATCATTATGACTTCAAGAACGCAAATACTGGAAATTCATTTCGAACCAACATGGACTATGCAGACTACGTTTTCTATGAGCGCTGCGCTGCATCACTGACAAAGGCAAGAGTTTTGCGTGATCATACTAATCCTTACGACTGTTCATCGGATGACCAATTCCGCGAGCGATTTCGACTCAGGAAGCATGTTTTTATTGAAATTTTGCATCAAGTAGAAGATCGAGGAGAGGATCCTGTGTCTCGTGGGAGGGCATCTTCATTGACTCTATTGCAAGAACTCCTGGTATGTCTACAATATTTATCTACAAATAAATTTCAAATGGCTATTGGTGATGAATTCAAAATCAGTCAATCAAGCGTGAGTCGCATCGTCAATAGAATGACCCAGCAATTGTGCAAGTTGTCAGATAGAGCCATCAAATTTCCAGAAAACTTAAATCAAGTCAAACTTGATTTCTCCGACATAGCCGGGTTTCCTGCAGTTATTGGTGCTATTGATGGAACACATATCCCGATACTATCACCTGGTGGACCATCTGCTGAAATTTACCGTAACAGGAAGGGTTATTTTTCCGTTAATGTTCAAGCTGTCTGTACTGCTAAAATGTTGTTTTCTGACATAGTAGCAAGATGGCATGGATCAGCACATGACTCTCGCATTTTTGATGCCTCTGTTATTCGTGACAGAATGGAATCAAGTGAACTACATGGATATCTCATTGGTGATAGTGGATACCCATGTAGACCATATCTATTGACACCAGTTATCAACCCCACGACGGAATCTGAGCGACGCTACAATACAGCTCACAAGCGAACACGAAATAAAGTCGAATGTGCTTTCGGCATTTGGAAAAGGCGCTTTCCTATATTATCTACTCCAATTCGGATGCAGCTACCTCTAGTGCCTTACATAATAGTAGCAACTGCTGTCCTTCATAACTTTGCCAGGATGCAGAATGACACACTTCCTTTTGATGACATTAGCATTTCTACTGAGGACCAAATGCCTGATAGTGAATTAGACGAGAGTGATGACTCGTCGGATCGGTCGGCACGAAATACTTTCATACAAAGATTTTTTTCTTCCCGGTCAAATTGAAGTCTGACTTTAAACTGACTGGATTTATAGCTTCATTCAATGATCTAATGAAATAAAGCAAGAAGTTTCCACACAAAGAAGTTTTTTTATTATTCATTTCCATGAAGTAAATTAGTTATGTTGGTAAGTGAAATGTCCGTCAATGTCACGTCATCCTCCTTCATCTTCAGTAACTTTCGGGCTTTTATTTCTCTTGATTTTCAAAATATTCATCTTCATTTCATGTTCCTCACGCTTCATCGCCATTTTCTCGTCACTTTCTTTTTTCATAAGTTCGAGTATCGAATTGAAGTATTCACTTTGATTCATCGAATGCTTCTTTTTTGGCATTGGCCGATCATTATCATCTTGCATGAGGGTTGATGGTGGAGGCTGTTGCAGGATTTCCGAAGTCTGGGGAAGTTGGGCATTCTGATCATTCAGAAAACTTGTGATGTTCCCATTTCTGTCTGAATCACAGGTGTTCTGGAAAACAATGGGTGGGTCAATCTGCTCTGGAATCATCATTCTGACAGCTGACGATATGTCAGTCATGCAGCTAACGAAAGATCCACCCCCAGTCTTCCTTCGCTCTCTCACATCTGCGGTTGCTTCCTTCTTCGCACTTTTCTTCAACCGATCCCACAGATTTCGCAATTGAATCGATTCACGTGGAGCAGTATGACCATTATTATTGAATTCTTGGCATACTTCTGTCCATGCCTCACTTTTTGCTCTCACGCTAATTCCATCTGTCTTCTTGCATTCGATTCGATTGATACGTGTTTTGATGATTGATATCAAGACATTTTGTTCAAACAACGTAAAATTCTCCGATCGTCGCTTAGACATGCTGTCAGTTGCCGCTTTGATATTGTGGCAATGAGGAATCAGTAGACACACGCGACATCGATTATCCGGACAGCGACAGTGATTATTCGTCAACTGTCTCCTTGACAGCCGAACCTTGACCTAATTACTGAGGGAATTCCAGTTTGACTGCCAGTTAAGAACTGCTGCATTCGACTTAACTTCAGCTAGCAAACCGAGAGTTAAATTTCTTGTGTGAATACCAGATAAATATCCTCGGTTAACAAACTGAGGGTTAAGCACTTAGCGGAGGGTTACCTAACCGAGACTTCAGGATACGGCCCCTAAACGCACAAATAGAAAAGCATGCATTGATGAGAGCGACTTTTGCCTATGGTTGAGAAAAAGTGTGGAACGAACTCCAAGAGACCAACCTGTATGCGAATTGTTATTCACGTCAGTCTCGTAACATGTCTAGTTTTCGCAGTTTCAAGCGACAGTGGACTTGTCCATCATGCTTACAAGGACAGCGCTGATAACTTAGGAGATTTCAAGCTGTGTCTGGAAAAATGGTTACAGATGTCGGCACAGAATCCTGTTGTATAAATCTTGTCAACAATGTGCCCTTTAACAACGTCACCTCCGACGCTACCCTTCAAACAGGCCATTCACAACGTTTTCAGCCAGTATGCATATTCACCTTTTCTTGGGAGGGTACATTCACTTTAGTATGTGGAAGGTGGAGTATAAAAAATCCGATGACAGAGAAAGGGAATTAACTGTTACAATAGACCTATCATCACCGGATAGCAGCCATGATGCAGTTAGCAGAACAGTCTATTCGTTTGGTAGCGTTCGTGAAAATTCATGGATTTTATCAGCACTTCCATCTTCTTCATCATCGAGTTTATGTTCTTCCACGTCGCATAGCAGATGATGACATCAGACATGAACAAATTAATTGTGTACTTTATTTTCATTAATATATGAATATTTGGATAATTTTTTGCTGTTTTGTGCGATATATACAAAACGATATACTGTATATCTACACATATATATGTTTATATTATATTTTCATATATTTCGCTTACACATATAAATATATGTGTAAAATCTTCTTAAATCTGAGAATCTTAGAGCTCATCGAAATTGTTCACGTTTCATCAATCTTTTGGATGCTATAACTTTTATCAAAAACAGATTTCGAAATAACGGGTATCCTGATTCAATCATCGATAAGTATATCAACATTAAGAAACCTAAGGTGAAACAACAACGAAATGATAGAAATAAAATCTTCCTTAGAATTCCATTCATAAACGAAATTCAAGCTAGAAAAGTTCGAGATGAATTGAGAAAAATAACTGTAGCCAAAATCATACCATCTTTTGTAACACCCAAACCGTTGACGAGACAATTAAGAACGACATATAATTTCCCGTGTCATAACAACTGCTATTGTAACAACGAGAATATCTGCTTTATGAAAAATACGGGTTATCAAATAAAATGCAACATTTGTAATGAATCATATATTGGCGAATCTCAATGTACTATAAGAAGAATACATCAACATCTTACTATGAAAGAAAGCAATGTGTATAAACATTTCAAAAGTAAGCACACCTCCATCTGTTTAACATCTGATAAGCTCAAAATATTAGTGCTCCAACACAATTTTTCCAACAGCTATGAACGAAAGACAGCAGAGTAATATTACATCAAAGTGAATTCACCAGCTATGAATGTAATGCTCAATCAAAATCCATAGATGTATAAATTTCTTTTCAAATTTTGTATGTTAATGTGTTGATAGAATTCTTTTTGCCATCAGACTTGTAAAAGAGACAGTCGAAATATTGTCATAATAAGATCTTATTTATTGGCCTTGTCTTTCTTTTCATTTATTTATTCTACCGGCCAATGGCGAAATTCCTCATCAATAAATATATATACGTATATGAGAAGTTCCATTTGTTACGAACGTACTTTTCGTGAACTTCTGGAATTCATTTCATCAGAAATATATGTTGCCATCACCTGTATCCTTAGCTGGCATACACATCAATAAAGGACTGAAGATAGTTTGTGATTCTGGTTTTCAGTCATTTCTAGCTAATCTTCGTTCATATTTAGGTGCATGTATTTGCTGGTTACGAACGTACGCCATTTGGACAAGGAAAAAATTGAGAATTCGAATTTTGCATTATCTATCAAACTAAAAACGTTAGTGCAAAAATTCTTGTTCTCCAAAAACAACAACTTACTTGGGAACCCAAAAATATCGAACACTGGAATTCTCAATGCAGTAACATTCACATATTGATTTTAAGGCTTCGCTTCGAACGTTCTTAGCGAAGCCGTTAACGTTTCGTTACGAACGTACGAATTTGTCCATGTAGTTTCAATGCAGTATTACATGCTCTACGTCAAGCATCAGGACTTTGTAGTTTTTTGCGCTGCTTTGTTTCTTATCTTTTACAACGAAAAAAATGATAATCCGCACAACGATGCAATTTTGTCAGTAGTATGTTCATGCCATTTATCATCAGTAGTATGGTTAATTCTTTGAAGCTTTTAAATGCCAAATTAGGATTATCTTATGAGAATGACAGCGTCTAAGTCAAGAAAAGACACAAACACCCTTGATTCCCCGACCTCTCTCGCCTGACCCAGGAACGGAACCGAAGTCCGCGGTGGAGATGAGCTCGCACCGTCTCCACTATGCCACTCTACCGGGTGAAGTCAAACTTATGCCTATTTAAAGTAGGCGTAAATTTGATGAAAATCCCTGGCAGGGATAGTGTTACTGCTCCACATTTTTTCCCGACATCCTCCCGCTTCATGAAGCCAACTTTTTTGTGTGATGCGCACCTGTATTCGATTTCTTACGAAGTGGAAACGAAGGACATCACTTGCATAGATATGTTCGTTGGTGAAACGGCCAAATAGTTATCGCTAAAAACGCGTAGAACGTGTTGTAGCACATGTTCTACTCGGGAAATCTTGTAAAATTGTAAGCGGTTCTACATGTCTGCTGTTGGGAACTCAGGTTGCTGACATCAGTCTGCTTTTATCGCACGAAACTCGAATGTTTCGTTCCTTGCCTTTTATCATAATGTTGTGATCTTTATGAAGCGTTGAGGAGATTCCAAACATTCGCTCGATGAGGACGTGTCGACCAGTAGGGCTGACGAAATGTGTGATTCAGATTCTTGGAATTGACGATTTCAGACGAAATGTGGTGCATATTGCGGCACTAAAGATAACCCAGCGATTGTGGCCATTTCCTTTTGCTGTTTCCGCGATGATGCACATTCTATGCACTCCCCTCAACAATTTCTCATGCCAAGGGAATTTTTCTGTTTTCCGGAAGAAACCGAAACGTGGTCGTCATGTCACTGCTCATTATCAAACTCAGTGACTGTCAAACTGAATGAATTTCTATCTTGAAATGGCTTTGGGGCCGAATCCTCCACGTACCCGGTTACATTATTGGGAGAAATATAAATTATGTTGTTGAAAATTTCTTCGGGTACTGTAAATACAATTTTTATTCTATGCGACGTTTCGCTATGTAGCTTAACCATGCACGAATGACTGAATTTCTATCTTTCTGCGAATGCATGAGCATATAGCCTTCGATGGGTCTTGATCATCATTTTCCTACACATTAATGTGTATGTGGCGTGTTGCTTGATAATCTGATAGTTGCTATATATACATCATTGAGAGAATGAATAAAATAAGAACCGTGCTATTTATAGCTCTTTGTAGTAAGCCCCTAATTTTTCGCCAAGTTATTGTAATTTTGACCTACAAATAGCACGGTCTATATTAAATTCATATAATATCATGCTATTTCGGCGGAATTTTCAAAAACCATTGAGAGGGGTCAACTAGAAAGGCAGCGTTTAATTTTATACAAAAACCCAAGCATTTTGTGGAGTATATATTGTTAAATGATACGGTGGCTATTTAAAAATGGATTTATGCATGTATCACGATGACATTATGTAAGAGTGATTCAAAAGTAAGGGAGTGCTTAACCAACTTATCTGTATATTACACCTTTTCCACTTAATGTATCGAATCGTTAAATTCAAGTGCTCAAATTAAGAACAGTTCCTCAATTCAGGCTTTCAATGGCTAATTTTTGATTTCATGAATCTTATTTCAAGCATGCAGTGTCTCATTTCTAACGTTTGGCTATCGACGACAGAAAATTGCTGTCACATATCTCAACTTATGAATAATATTCGCAAATCTTAGATAGATAATTCTTTAAAAAAACTAATAAAGCTCCGTTTGTCGACTGATTTTTTTGCAAATATGTCAGAAAATCGCATCTCCTTGGTTGACTAGCAAAGAATTGTTGCTGCATATGAGCGTAATGAAAATTATCGATCGTCCGCGAAGTTGAGCAAAGAATGTTTGTTTGAATTGAAAATGTCTTTGTGCGCATCACTGAGGAGCATCCTGAAATCACTTTGGCGCAAATAAATGCTAAGTTACAACTTCGCCTCCAGGAAAATGTGAATATCTACGACAATTCGGTTGGAAAAGTACGTTGGACGGAGTCTGATAACGTTGAAACTGTTGCGCGCCAGAGCAACGAAATTCAGAAGTAGTGAAAGCTAGCAGCACGAATGGCAAAATGGTTAGTTACTCCTAGGGCCGTATCCTGAAGTCTCGGTTAAGTCTTAACTCTCGGTTAAATTGCTAGCTAAGTTAACTTTAACCGAGGGTCGTATTCACAAACCTCGGTCAAGTGAAATCGTCGGCTAACTTTAGCTGAAGATTTAACCGAGGAAGAGGGTAGAGTTAAATGCCAGTTAAGTGCGCTATCGATCATTAGAATCATTATGACTTCAAGAACGCAAATACTGGAAATTCATTTCGAACCAACATGGACTATGCAGACTACGTTTTCTATGAGCGCTGCGCTGCATCACTGACAAAGGCAAGAGTTTTGCGTGATCATACTAATCCTTACGACTGTTCATCGGATGACCAATTCCGCGAGCGATTTCGACTCAGGAAGCATGTTTTTATTGAAATTTTGCATCAAGTAGAAGATCGAGGAGAGGATCCTGTGTCTCGTGGGAGGGCATCTTCATTGACTCTATTGCAAGAACTCCTGGTATGTCTACAATATTTATCTACAAATAAATTTCAAATGGCTATTGGTGATGAATTCAAAATCAGTCAATCAAGCGTGAGTCGCATCGTCAATAGAATGACCCAGCAATTGTGCAAGTTGTCAGATAGAGCCATCAAATTTCCAGAAAACTTAAATCAAGTCAAACTTGATTTCTCCGACATAGCCGGGTTTCCTGCAGTTATTGGTGCTATTGATGGAACACATATCCCGATACTATCACCTGGTGGACCATCTGCTGAAATTTACCGTAACAGGAAGGGTTATTTTTCCGTTAATGTTCAAGCTGTCTGTACTGCTAAAATGTTGTTTTCTGACATAGTAGCAAGATGGCATGGATCAGCACATGACTCTCGCATTTTTGATGCCTCTGTTATTCGTGACAGAATGGAATCAAGTGAACTACATGGATATCTCATTGGTGATAGTGGATACCCATGTAGACCATATCTATTGACACCAGTTATCAACCCCACGACGGAATCTGAGCGACGCTACAATACAGCTCACAAGCGAACACGAAATAAAGTCGAATGTGCTTTCGGCATTTGGAAAAGGCGCTTTCCTATATTATCTACTCCAATTCGGATGCAGCTACCTCTAGTGCCTTACATAATAGTAGCAACTGCTGTCCTTCATAACTTTGCCAGGATGCAGAATGACACACTTCCTTTTGATGACATTAGCATTTCTACTGAGGACCAAATGCCTGATAGTGAATTAGACGAGAGTGATGACTCGTCGGATCGGTCGGCACGAAATACTTTCATACAAAGATTTTTTTCTTCCCGGTCAAATTGAAGTCTGACTTTAAACTGACTGGATTTATAGCTTCATTCAATGATCTAATGAAATAAAGCAAGAAGTTTCCACACAAAGAAGTTTTTTTATTATTCATTTCCATGAAGTAAATTAGTTATGTTGGTAAGTGAAATGTCCGTCAATGTCACGTCATCCTCCTTCATCTTCAGTAACTTTCGGGCTTTTATTTCTCTTGATTTTCAAAATATTCATCTTCATTTCATGTTCCTCACGCTTCATCGCCATTTTCTCGTCACTTTCTTTTTTCATAAGTTCGAGTATCGAATTGAAGTATTCACTTTGATTCATCGAATGCTTCTTTTTTGGCATTGGCCGATCATTATCATCTTGCATGAGGGTTGATGGTGGAGGCTGTTGCAGGATTTCCGAAGTCTGGGGAAGTTGGGCATTCTGATCATTCAGAAAACTTGTGATGTTCCCATTTCTGTCTGAATCACAGGTGTTCTGGAAAACAATGGGTGGGTCAATCTGCTCTGGAATCATCATTCTGACAGCTGACGATATGTCAGTCATGCAGCTAACGAAAGATCCACCCCCAGTCTTCCTTCGCTCTCTCACATCTGCGGTTGCTTCCTTCTTCGCACTTTTCTTCAACCGATCCCACAGATTTCGCAATTGAATCGATTCACGTGGAGCAAAATGACCATTATTATTGAATTCTTGGCATACTTCTGTCCATGCCTCACTTTTTGCTCTCACGCTAATTCCATCTGTCTTCTTGCATTCGATTCGATTGATACGTGTTTTGATGATTGATATCAAGACATTTTGTTCAAACAACGTAAAATTCTCCGATCGTCGCTTAGACATGCTGTCAGTTGCCGCTTTGATATTGTGGCAATGAGGAATCAGTAGACACACGCGACATCGATTATCCGGACAGCGACAGTGATTATTCGTCAACTGTCTCCTTGACAGCCGAACCTTGACCTAATTACTGAGGGAATTCCAGTTTGACTGCCAGTTAAGAACTGCTGCATTCGACTTAACTTCAGCTAGCAAACCGAGAGTTAAATTTCTTGTGTGAATACCAGATAAATATCCTCGGTTAACAAACTGAGGGTTAAGCACTTAGCGGAGGGTTACCTAACCGAGACTTCAGGATACGGCCCCTAAACGCACAAATAGAAAAGCATGCATTGATGAGAGCGACTTTTGCCTATGGTTGAGAAAAAGTGTGGAACGAACTCCAAGAGACCAACCTGTATGCGAATTGTTATTCACGTCAGTCTCGTAACATGTCTAGTTTTCGCAGTTTCAAGCGACAGTGGACTTGTCCATCATGCTTACAAGGACAGCGCTGATAACTTAGGAGATTTCAAGCTGTGTCTGGAAAAATGGTTACAGATGTCGGCACAGAATCCTGTTGTATAAATCTTGTCAACAATGTGCCCTTTAACAACGTCACCTCCGACGCTACCCTTCAAACAGGCCATTCACAACGTTTTCAGCCAGTATGCATATTCACCTTTTCTTGGGAGGGTACATTCACTTTAGTATGTGGAAGGTGGAGTATAAAAAATCCGATGACAGAGAAAGGGAATTAACTGTTACAATAGACCTATCATCACCGGATAGCAGCCATGATGCAGTTAGCAGAACAGTCTATTCGTTTGGTAGCGTTCGTGAAAATTCATGGATTTTATCAGCACTTCCATCTTCTTCATCATCGAGTTTATGTTCTTCCACGTCGCATAGCAGATGATGACATCAGACATGAACAAATTAATTGTGTACTTTATTTTCATTAATATATGAATATTTGGATAATTTTTTGCTGTTTTGTGCGATATATACAAAACGATATACTGTATATCTACACATATATATGTTTATATTATATTTTCATATATTTCGCTTACACATATAAATATATGTGTAAAATCTTCTTAAATCTGAGAATCTTAGAGCTCATCGAAATTGTTCACGTTTCATCAATCTTTTGGATGCTATAACTTTTATCAAAAACAGATTTCGAAATAACGGGTATCCTGATTCAATCATCGATAAGTATATCAACATTAAGAAACCTAAGGTGAAACAACAACGAAATGATAGAAATAAAATCTTCCTTAGAATTCCATTCATAAACGAAATTCAAGCTAGAAAAGTTCGAGATGAATTGAGAAAAATAACTGTAGCCAAAATCATACCATCTTTTGTAACACCCAAACCGTTGACGAGACAATTAAGAACGACATATAATTTCCCGTGTCATAACAACTGCTATTGTAACAACGAGAATATCTGCTTTATGAAAAATACGGGTTATCAAATAAAATGCAACATTTGTAATGAATCATATATTGGCGAATCTCAATGTACTATAAGAAGAATACATCAACATCTTACTATGAAAGAAAGCAATGTGTATAAACATTTCAAAAGTAAGCACACCTCCATCTGTTTAACATCTGATAAGCTCAAAATATTAGTGCTCCAACACAATTTTTCCAACAGCTATGAACGAAAGACAGCAGAGTAATATTACATCAAAGTGAATTCACCAGCTATGAATGTAATGCTCAATCAAAATCCATAGATGTATAAATTTCTTTTCAAATTTTGTATGTTAATGTGTTGATAGAATTCTTTTTGCCATCAGACTTGTAAAAGAGACAGTCGAAATATTGTCATAATAAGATCTTATTTATTGGCCTTGTCTTTCTTTTCATTTATTTATTCTACCGGCCAATGGCGAAATTCCTCATCAATAAATATATATACGTATATGAGAAGTTCCATTTGTTACGAACGTACTTTTCGTGAACTTCTGGAATTCATTTCATCAGAAATATATGTTGCCATCACCTGTATCCTTAGCTGGCATACACATCAATAAAGGACTGAAGATAGTTTGTGATTCTGGTTTTCAGTCATTTCTAGCTAATCTTCGTTCATATTTAGGTGCATGTATTTGCTGGTTACGAACGTACGCCATTTGGACAAGGAAAAAATTGAGAATTCGAATTTTGCATTATCTATCAAACTAAAAACGTTAGTGCAAAAATTCTTGTTCTCCAAAAACAACAACTTACTTGGGAACCCAAAAATATCGAACACTGGAATTCTCAATGCAGTAACATTCACATATTGATTTTAAGGCTTCGCTTCGAACGTTCTTAGCGAAGCCGTTAACGTTTCGTTACGAACGTACGAATTTGTCCATGTAGTTTCAATGCAGTATTACATGCTCTACGTCAAGCATCAGGACTTTGTAGTTTTTTTGCGCTGCTTTGTTTCTTATCTTTTACAACGAAAAAAATGATAATCCGCACAACGATGCAATTTTGTCAGTAGTATGTTCATGCCATTTATCATCAGTAGTATGGTTAATTCTTTGAAGCTTTTAAATGCCAAATTAGGATTATCTTATGAGAATGACAGCGTCTAAGTCAAGAAAAGACACAAACACCCTTGATTCCCCGACCTCTCTCGCCTGACCCAGGAACGGAACCGAAGTCCGCGGTGGAGATGAGCTCGCACCGTCTCCACTATGCCACTCTACCGGGTGAAGTGTTTAGTGTGTTAGTGAGTTAACCGGCTCACTAAACAAAAGAGGAAAGAGAGGCTCCATGCCTAATGTGCTTCCGAGTATGAGCAAGGTTCATCTATTTATTTACCCGAAACCAGAGGGAAGCAGATATAGGCCCTACAGCATCTACAAAAATGAAGATTGTTCCCCATTCCTCCCCATTACCATTCCGGTCATCTCTCCCTTGCTATTCATCGCACACATGGGATCCTTGACACCGTCACAGTGAAGCTCTGATGAGCAAATGCGCCGATGATGTCCTGATTACTATCCCTGTGAACAAATTTAATAAAACAGCCATCGATTGTTCAATTTCTTCGGAAGTGGCAAACATGGAAAGCTGGTGTAGTTCACATGGGCTTCAATTGAACTCCATTAAAACAAAATGCTTGTTCATTCGGAAGCGATTCTATTCTTCGGACTTTACTGTTAGCCGTGACTTTAGTAATAACATCAAATTTTTAGGCGTATTTTTTAATGAAGCTTTCAATTGGGATACGCACATTCATAATACCTGCAAAGCAGCTAGCCGCCGCATTTATGCATTGCGACGTTTAAAGTGGATTGGTGCTACGAAGAATGAGCTCATCAGCATTTACTCTGCATTCATAAGAAGCCTTCTTGAGTACAATTCGCCAGTGTTTGTTGGGGTGAATAAGAAAAATGAAATCAAACTTCAAAAATTGAATAATTGGTGTCATCGCATCATTTGTGGCAGCGAATGTAAAGAAGATTGCCTCGAGGATTTGAAGTCTCGTCGTGAAAAGAAGGCCCTCAAAGTGTTTTCTGAGTATCTGACCAATGAAGGTCTCAGCTGCATGATGCCTCGACGACTTACGTATAGTAATGCACTCGAAGTTCCTTTCTCGCGTACAGTCCCGTACAAAAAATTTTTGGAAAACATTAATGTAAAATGTAATGAAACATTACATGAAACAGTATAATGAAACCACTAATGAAACATTAATGTTTTGTCTACGGAAATTTGGCCATTTCATTAGTATTTTCATTAATGTTTCATTAGTATTTCATGTAATGTTTCATTAGTATTTCCATTAGTATTTCATTAGCATTTACATTACATGGAGCATGCGCATGGTTCATTAATGTTTCCAGTACTGTTTCATTAATGCTCACAGTACTGTTTCATTAATGTTCCCAGTACTGTTTCATTAATGTTTCCAGTACTGTTTCATTAATGCTCACAGTACTGCTTCATTAATGCTCACAGTACTGTTTCATTAATACTCACAGTACTGTTTCATTAATGCTCACAGTACTGTTTCATTAATACTCACAGTACTGTTTCATTAATGTTCACAGTACTGTTTCATTAATGCTCACAGTATGCTGCTTCATTAATTCTCGCAGTACTGGTTCATTAGTGTTCCCAGTACTGCTTCAACGTTGTTCCTAATGCTATTTCATAAATGTTCTTAGTTATGTTTCATTAATGCTCCCCGGTACTTTCATTTGTGGTCTTCGATAATGCACCATAATTATTTCTAGAATGATCCTACATTATATAATGTGTCATTATTAACAAAAAAATACCATCATCAAGTTTGTATGACACTTTTTATTCCAAAGTACATGTACTCGTATCTGCTTATCTAGCTGACACTATCTATCTACTAGTCTCTAAAAGAGTTACCCACTACAAATACAGACAGCATACGCCCAGTGTTCTCACAATTCCTCGGTTGCCGGTTCTTCCAAGTCTCTTAATGTCGACTTTGATGTTGCTGAAAAGAAGACGGAACCCTTTTTAATACACTTTTTTGGTAAATCACTGGTATGACGATCATGCGTTTAAATGCTGTGACGAAGTGCTTTTGAACTAAAATTGAAATTTGAATTTCTTCCAAAAAATCCATTTGATATTCGATATCAGATAGGATGAAAACCTACAACTGTTACATGTTTGTGCATGTTCCTACTTAGCACGCACAAATGTAATCACATACACATACATCACAATCACATACATTTAAGAATTTATTTCAGTTTATTGTAGAGGTAAAAAAATTGGGTCATTAATTCTCGGTAACCCAATTTGCATATTTTTGTTCAATTATTTTTGATTTTAGGCCGACCGGAAACTACAATTTTGTTCTAGTGATCATATTAAATGTTAGTATTATTTGCAATAGTGTTTTCTATTTATGATATTTTGTCACAATACTGTGTGCCAATGAAACATTACTTCAGCTATAACTAAGTGCATTATACGGTGTGTAGGTCTGCATGTGAACTGCAGTAGGCCTACATGCATGCATGTTTTCAATGCACGTTGCTATTTGTCAGCAGGTTTACAATTTAGAAGTAATTTTCAATTGATGTAAAAGTCTATTCCCATTAAGCCAGCTACAGAAAAACAGAAGAAAACACGTTTAACTACTTTGGTATTGAGCTAGTAGAATCATAATTTGATATCTATAAGCATTACTTGAACATGCCATACTGTTACTTACATTTGATATGTTGTGAGAATCATCACTAACTGATTGCTTAAAGGCTTCTAGAGCAATGGTATCTGACAGAGAATTCACTATCATCACCTTGCAAATACAGGCAGCATTCAATGCATGAATTCATGGTATGTTAGTAATTGTGATTTGACTTTTTAAAGTTATTTATTTTATCCAGACAAATTCATACAGCGCTGTACCCAAAAAGGCTCACAGCATTAAAACGAACAATGAAGTCACAAATTACATAAAGTATCATAAAATAGAAGAAAAAGTGTTAATGAGCAAACAGTTCTTCAGGCGATGCTGCGCGCTAAATATTCAAGGTCATTCGTGTTCGTGTGAACGATATGAAATCGCTAATTTGAATTATATGCGCATAAAATAAACTGCTTGTAAATTAATGTTAATTAATCTAATTATGAATACAAAACTGCAGCCACGCTACTGTACCATAATAGTAAAAGCATTATGGCTGCTTACCGTTTTCCTTTCGTAATTCCTTGATCTTTCGCGTCACTTCGTTTTCTTTTCACTCTGTATGCGGTTTGTCAGATTTTTTGTTACATTCTGGATCTTGGGTCACATTGTTTGAAAATATTGTGAGAAGTCATTGCACTTTTTTGTAGCAACTTCAAAGTTTCTAGACTTTCCTCTGCTGTTTTTCGACAATGACGGGATTAGACGCGACTGTGTATGATACAGCGATGAGACGACAGCGACGAGGCGAAAAGGTCACTATGAAAAATTACGTCCAGCGCATTGATGAAATGGTCCGTGTTTCCGCGTTGCATGTCGATTACCCAATAGAGACGATAGCATTAAACTTCGAGGAAAGTCGATAAATGCGCATAGGAAGACATTTCATTAATGAAACATTACATGAAACCATTGCAGTTTTCATTAATGAACCTTACATTAATGTTTCATTAGATGAACCATTAGTATTTTCATTAATGCTTTATCAAGAAATGGTGAAATTTCATTAGTCATTAATGAAACATTACATGAAACATTAATGAATTGCAAAATTATTTTCGTACGGGGTGCGTCGTTCTACCTCGTTCAATCCCATACTGCACCTCTTCGTATAATAAGATTCCTTCATTTATACGATAATTTTCATATCAATTTCTCTTTACTTGCTCTACATGTCTTAATGCAATGCTCTTTTTTATCTCGTGATCTGACATTCCGTTTTGTAAAAACTGTGTAATTCATGCATGATTCCTGTAATGCTCGATTTTCATTGAATGAATAAAACATTTATCATCATCATCATTATTTGAGAACGAGAAATGCATGGTCTAGTCCATGTCTGTTCTAAGGAACATTTCGTGTTTGCCTCATCCTGACACCATCCGAAAGAGAGTCGAATGATTTGGATCCTCTGGAAGTGATATCGAAGCCCGGTCAACTGTGAGGTTTTGAAAAATTCACCGGTGTAGAGATCCTGTTCCATATCATCCAGTGAATTTCATATTGATCTCTCAGTCCGCTTTCGTATGATGGCGAACAATTTCAGCCATCATGTTAAACAAAAGTGACGATATCTCGGGAATGTATTCTCCTTCGTTTTTAAATCGATTTGTACCTCACCAGGTTTATATCTACGTCGGCAACTGGTCTTGCATTGGGTATTACAAATGAATGTGGTGGAAAAGTGATGGTTTTAGTCTCAGATAATGCAGCAGCAAATTGCAAGTGTAATCAAAGCATGCTTGACAATAATGTTGATTCAATATTAAAGTTAATTGCTCTTTAATATTCTTTGCTTTCTCTTCTCTGCAAGATGATTAAGTACAATATGAGATTCACAATAATGAATCTTCTTCCCAAGATATAAAGAATAACGGGATATATTCATTCAGCCTTCCATACTTTCAGCCTCTAAAAACATTTGCACAAGTTGCATAGTTCGGCGTCCTGAGTAAATTATGGATATCTAGACGTCCATGGTCATTCTCATATCTAATGGAAACATTTGCACGTCATAGCATGGTCATAGTATTCATTTGACAAACAGAATTCTAAGCATTCAAACTAGCATAGTTGTTGTCAAAATCAGCATACTTGTTATCAATGAATAATTCGCTATAGAAAATTCGTCTCTATGATCGAGAATGTCTGATAAAGTGAACCTGGACTACAAAAAAGTTAGACCAATGCGTGTGAAAAACAGGGCTGGGAGTGAGTGGACCAGGTAAACTGGCAGCGTGGTTGAAATCTGCGCCTCTTATGAGTGTCTTTCCTGGTTAGCTACTTAAACTGACGCTTCAAAATGCACTCTCCTATTGAGTTGGTCATCATATTTTTGCTAGAGCATGCATGACAATGGATTTTTTATAGTGCTGGAACGTAGAGTTAATTATTACATTAAGGATAACGTCATCGTGATCATCTTTTCTTAGGTGAACTTTGCGACGTTGTCACAGATAATTTCCATTGCTAAAAAATGCGACTTTATGTTTAAGACGCGCGGCATGACTTTCATGAACAACTTGTGTACATAACTTAAAAGGCTTATAGGGCGATAATTGCTGCAGTCCAGTCTGCTGTTCTTTTTGTAAATGACAACTTTGACAGCCTCTGAAGGTTTGACTCACTTTGCCTGTTGAGAGGATAGCATTGAATAACTGTAACAGGGCATTGTCAATTGGTTCGCCGCCAGCTTTTAGGAATTCAGAATAGATATTGTCAATGCCAGGACTTTTCCCGTTCTTCATTTTGCTAATCTCTGAGGTGATTTTGCATCTTAGGATGGGTCTGATGTCATCGCACGGCGAATCTTGAACATGTATTGGAGTGACTCAGTCTTTATAAAAGTCTTCATAGAACTTTGCCCAACGCTCGAGAATATCGTCTTCATTGGTAGAGTTCATGAGGTGGCAGATTATTTTTTTGATTAAGATCCATCATATTTTCGGTTTCGGTATGAC
>CAJQUW010005000.1:90000-92500 GCA_907163375.1 Prostheceraeus crozeri
ATCCATCAAATGTGTTAGGTTAAGTTTTGTCAGCAGTTCTTGTATTCTCCAACACCAAGTTCCTTTGTAAATCCTATCGTTTACACTGTTATTAATTGTATGGAACATTCTATAAATATAGCTTTCCTTATTCATTCTTTGTATTTTATTCCAATATCTTAATGCTGATTTGTAGAAGTGGAATTCGATAGGTTTTATTCCGAATTCGCCAGTAAGGCAGTAATTCGGTGTAGATAACTTGAGATGAAAATGTGACTTATAAAATTGGTTCTGAATTTTATTTAGTTCCTCTAATTTATTATAAAACAGGAATTCACCACAATATCCTCATTTTCGAAAGAGCAAGTGTCTCAAAAGTATCATTGATTATATTGCCTTCAACCTGACCGAATTCCTTTAATACTCGTGATGTTGAAAAAGCTGATCGTCTGCCTCTATTTTCTAGTTCCTTTATATGCATTTTATCATTTTTTGAGAAAAACATACCAAGATATTTGTACTCTTTTACTACCTCTATACTTTGAATGGAGTTATTAAAATTAATTTTTACTTTACTATATTGAGTTTTGTCCTTGACCATAATTTTTGTTTTGTTAAAATTTATTGTTAATCCATTATTTAGGCAATATTTTTGTACTAGTTTTATTTGTTTAATGAGACCTGTTTGACTTTCGCTCATTAGTAAAATATCATCAGCATAAGTCATGATAGCAATTTTCAGATCCGAAATACATACAGGATCTATGCGTTGCATTTCTTTATCAAATTCGTCTATCAGATCGTTAATGTATAAACCAAATAATGTAGGCGAGAGACTATCTCCCTGAGGAATTCCATTTGCAAGTTCAAAGGGCCTTGTTGTCTCTTGATTGAATAATATTTGAAATTTTTTATTATATATTAGCCGAATTATCAAGGTCGTTATTTTACTGTGTGGTAGGTAAGTTTCAATTTTTGATTTTAATATTCCTTTTGGTATTGAGTCAAATGCCTTTGACAAATCAATAAAGCAGATGTATAGTGGACAACGACTATTTGAATATATTTGAATTACCTCTCGTAATAGTAAAATGTTGTCTAATGCTGAGTGTCCTTTCCGAAAGCCAGTTTGCGATACATGAATAAAATTATTATCTTCCAGCCATTTACAAAGTCTGATGTTGATTATTTTGGTTAGCAATTTTTCAATGCAAGATGATAGATTTATACATCTGTAAGATGATATTAAATTCTTATCACCTTTCTTATAAGTCGGTATATTCCAGCTTATGTTCCATGGTATTACTGCATCATTTAATATGCCATTGAATAGGTGGCACAGAATTTCTGTCATCTCATTAGAATTTTGTTGAAACATTTCGTAAACTAGACCGTCAGGTCCACTGGCTTTTGATTTTCTCGCCCTATTTACTGTTTCCATAATCTCTTGATGCGTTATCTCGCTTTCCAAAATAGGATCCTTGAATTTTGTCATCCTGAGATTTGTATTTTTTCGGATATTACTATGGATTTTGATTCTAAGACTTGTATCTGTTTATTATTTTGTTCAATAAAATCGGTTGCTTTTAGTGAAGTAATCATTTTTTTCTTCCTTTTTTCCTTGTTTTGATTTATCAGGTCCCAGTATTTTTTCGAATCTCCTTCTAGTTTCGCTATCTTGAGATCTGTCATTTTTCTTGCTTTAAATAACTTTTTCTCTTTTTTTATACATTGAATCGCTTTCTTTTTGCTTATTAACAATAATTCAAGATTATCTGTCGTTTTATTTTCCTGCCATTTATTCACTTGAGCTTTATATTCGCGTCTAATCTTCCTGGTCTCGTCTGAATATTTTATAGTTGCCTTATTCATTTTGTTTTTTTGTGATGCTTTTTTCATGTTTTCTAGCAAGGCTTCATATATTTCTGAATTGGTAGCCTTTTGGCCAGCGTTTATATTTTGTAATAGTGAACTACATTCAATTTGAAAGAGGTTCATATCGAAGTTTGGTTCTGATTTACTTGGC
Source organism: Prostheceraeus crozeri (assembly GCA_907163375.1). Classification (NCBI taxonomy): domain Eukaryota; kingdom Metazoa; phylum Platyhelminthes; order Polycladida; family Euryleptidae; genus Prostheceraeus; species Prostheceraeus crozeri. The sequence continues at coordinate 92,006 of CAJQUW010005000.1, forward strand.
CACTTGCATGGTCCTTTTATGCGTGTGAAAGGCATTCTCTTATTATAAGTTACAGTTTCTAATGGTTTAGATTTCAGATTTATGGTCAATTCTATTCTTATTGGTGAATGGTCTGTATAAAGGGTAGGTTCGTCTATGATCACATTTTGTATATTTTCTACAAGAGATTCCGATATTATAACGTAATCTATTACAGATCTTCTTACTTCCATTCCTTTTAAACAGTGAAAAGTACATTTCCCGCTTTCAAATCTACCATTTGTTATAATTAATGATGTATCATTACAGAATTTGATGATATCTTTTCCTATTCCATTTACAATAGTGTCATCCGATTTCCGCTTTGGAATATCAAGTTGCTCATTATCAGAAAGCAATCCTATCCTCCCATTTAAATCACCTATCATGATAACATTGCGCATTTTAAATTCTATGATATATTGTTTTATTTTCTCAAAATAATCATTTTCCTTGTAGCGTGACTCTCTGTTTTCT
>CAJQUW010005000.1:97500-182500 GCA_907163375.1 Prostheceraeus crozeri
GCTGAAGATATGGATATGGGGCGGAAATCCTTTATTGTTGGTTTGGTCTTCTTAGGAATTGGATGCACATATGCCTGCTTGAAGCATTGGGGATAAACTTTTGTCTGCAGTGAACAATTGAATATATAACACAGCGGCACACACAAAAATTGAGCTCCAGCAGCAATCAAACGAAGAGGAATCTGGTCGGGTCCACATGACTTTTGTGTTTTCAGACGAAGCAACTCACGGAGAACAGATTCGGACGAAATTTCGTGTATCCAGGTATCGTCTAGAAGAGGAACGAGCGGATCGTCACTACCACAAACAAAATTCGACTCAAATTCACGACTGAAGGCATTAATGAGATCATTCAGAGTTGAGTATGCGTTACCCAAACTGCGAAAAACATCAGTTGATTGTCGATTTCCTCGAACTTCGTTGACAATCTTCCACAGTCCATTAGCTGTTTTTCTGTGTTCATTTGCCCATATGCGTTTTGCCGAAACAATTTCTTCTTGAACTTTAGCTTTATAATGGTAATACAGAGGCCAATTACGCCGTCTAAATGCATCCCAACGTTTGTCGATCAACAGTTTTAATACTGGGGTAATCCACGGTTTGTCTCGTTTGGTGAAAGTTACAATTTCAACAGGGATGAAAGAGATACAGTGGTATAATGCATCATACAAAAAGTTGCACATTTCATCAACAGTGTGAAGATGCTCCAACGCCGAAAAATCAATCATCGATAGGTGATACAAGAAGTCGTTGACATTGCTTTCACGAAAATCATACACAGGCACTCGACATACGGGATTGCACTCCTTCTGGGAAGACGATGAATTCAAAAATATCGTATTATGATCAGAGTTTTTGATTGGAGGACCGACAACAGCTGAATCATCATACACACTGCAGAGATAGTCGTTTATCCAAACGCGGTCAAGTATTGCATCTTGGCGGGTAGGATCCAAAACTTTGTTCGATAAGGCCAAGTCCACTTCAAATACTGTACATGGGAAGTCATTGAAGTCACCTCCAACGATAACATTCCAGTCTGGATGCACAGATAGAACAAAGTCAATCTCCCACAAGAAGAAATTACTGATCTCATCATGGTCAGCACGGCACAAACCAGGTGGAATGTAGGCAACACAGCATAATGTATGGTTGGAATTGCAGTTCAATGTTATAAACAGAATCTCACAAGATAAAGGGCATGCATTTATGGGCGAATAATGCGAAGGCTTGATCTCATCCTGTACCCACAAGCAGACACCACCTCCCCTTTAGATATCTTGTCCATTTTTTACATAGTATCTGGTTTTTGTATCAGCTTCTAAATTTTGGATGTGATGACTTAGATTAGATTCCTTCTTTCCTTTTTGCTTGGTTTAAGATTGTTGTTCTATTTGGATTGAAAAAGACTTTTTCGATAGCTTTCTAATATATGTTTTCATAGACCTTGTATTCTTTTTCCATAAAATAATTCAGGTCAATGGTGAACCGTATATGTATACTAGGTGTATGTACATGTATAAATGAACTACAATGGTGTTCGTTGGATCTAGGAAGCAAATTTGACTATCGATTTTTCTTAAAATAAGCCTTGCTGCTTGAATTGCTGATAAATTATAAACCGAGCTAAGGACAGAGTTAGAGAGCATTATGACTTAAAGTAAAATAGAACAAAATTTAAGAATAAATTACTCTTTTGACGTGCCTTAGAAATAATTCAATGTTGCAAAATTATTATTCATATATTCACCATCCGTGAAGAATTTGAGATATGTAAGTTTAAGCTCTGCATTGAATGCATGTGACAAAATAATCGAGGAGCGATAAAGGAAAGCGGCCTATGCATCGAACAAGATCTTGGAGAAGTAATCGGAAGGATAAAACAAATACTAGAAGGAATGAATAGTATGAGAAAGAAGGATACGATTCAGTGCTATTCGTGCCAACTACCCCTATATCTCATTGCAAAAAGAAATGCAAAACATTATTCGAGAAACTGGATTTAAAATTGTGTCAGTTGAACAAGCGGGAGTGTCACTGAAAAGCCTGTTGCATAAATCAGACCCTTTTATAAAATAATTTTGCCAAAACAAAGAATACACATAGCTTGCAAAATCGAATGTGAAACATATTATATCGGTGAAACACCAAGAAGTGGATGGGAAAGAGGGAATGAACATCAACAATTCCCGCGAGGAAATAAGTGGGTATGAATCATACTATGATTTGAGTATGAATTTTTCATACGCATGAAAGATGAAATTTTCATACCAAAATCATATTCAAATCATAGTATGAAAATTTCATAGTATGATTTTACTGAATTTTTTCATACTCAAATCACAGCATGAAAATTTCATTTTATTGCTAAAAATTTAGGTTTTTACACTTTTTTGCTTACAGAGCTGTTTACTTTCTATCTCTAGTTACTCTCTAGCTGTTTACTTGCCTAAGAACAATTGTACAATCGCCGCCGTGAACCGCGTCGCAAGACAGGTGAATCAAGAAACTAAAAATCAGTGGCGGAACCGCAGAGAACAGGCAGATGATATCGATGAACAGACAAACGATGAAGACGAAGAAGAGACTGTTGTGAATGAGCATGCTGATTCATCAGCTAAAGAAACTATTTCATTATTTGACGATCGAACCTAAGTAATTTTTCTTGTAGATGGTTTACTGTGAAGGCTGTATGGATTATATTTTACAGTTGGTGTGGACTAAGAATAGTGGAAAAGTTATGGAAATGCGTGCTATTCTAATTCTAATAATAATTAGTTATGAATGCATGATCTTATTAATTTAAAACGAAAATTTTGATATGCAGCGGTTCTCATTTGTAGCATACATCAATGCCCCTTATATTTAAACTTGAAGATTGACAGATTGACCTCAGATTTTAACAGCTGAAACACTGTTTCCTTTTTAGCCGCGAACATTGCGTTTCGCCTTCAAGAGCCCATCAGTACGGTTGGAAATGGTTCAAACTAGCATATGATATCGAAATGGTTGAGCAAGATAAAGAACGGCGGAACGGATTGATCTGCGTTTATTTATCATGGTTTTGCCGTGCGTCTGATAAATGAGATATCAGTGTCAATTCTTTTGGCTGGGCATAATAGGGAGATATATGTCCAGATTTAAAAAATCAAGCTCTGAATAACTTAAGTCACTGGCACTGCTTTCTCCCAAAGTATTCCAGCTCTTGATTTTTATCAAGTATATTCACAGTCTCCCCTATCTATATGCCCAGCCAGGATCATTGACACTGGGATCTTTCAGTTATCAGCCGCACGTCAAGGACAGGATAAATACAGGGTGTCTACAAGGCATGGATATCCTGGATAAATCCTGATTTCGAAAATTTGGACTTGATATCCTGGATAAATCCTGATTTCGTCGAAATTGAAAGTTGTGAAAAATTCTGAGCTAAATTTTTAACGTTAATAATGTAAATAAATGTAATTATGCTTTTCTGTGACTTCATATTAGTACGTGCTTTTCGCATTCGTTTGCTAACGTGAACCAATGTCCGTGTGTGTTTTCTTTCTGTTTCAGATTGCATGAGTTAATTTAGGCTTATTTTCGCACACATGAATTTTCGAACTCGGTGGATGTCTCAGACTTCGGAAACATATTAGCGACTTCTACCGGGTGTCCCAAAAGTCGCGCAAAACTTCAAAAAGCTGTCATTGGCTTCAATTCAATCATATTCACATGCAATTTTTTTAAAGGAGATCGGATTTAATTCAGATCGGTGAATTTGATGTAGCATATTTGTTTTTATACAATAAAAACTTAATTGCCAAATTTTTTGGCTGAGACTTCAATAGCTAAAACAATGTATATCGATGAGTAGAAGATACTGATTTCAAATTGACATTATACTTAGCCAATAACGAAGCATACAATCAACAAAAGAAAAAAACTCCAAATTACAAATGAATGTTCACTTAAGACATTGCTCAATTGCTTCTCCTCCACGCTCGATCACCGCTTTCAACCTCGAGCGCAGACTCAATTCATCGTCTAAGAGATCGTCTCAATTCATCCGAGTCGATGTTCTCAATTACCATCGTTATCCTCTCCTGTATCTCGTGGAGGTTTCTTGGAATGAAGCAATGGTAAACACGGTCTTTCACCAGTACCCCAGAAGTAGTAGTCTGTGTTTAATCTGGTGAGTGAGCTGGCCACCGGTTTGGATAGCGAATCTCACTTCCGTTTGTGTTGTCTTCTCAAGAATAGGTTAGGTTCTAAAAATATGTACAGTCTATTTGCTAAAAAATATTTACAAGTCCGAGCTTTCGCGAGCCGGCTCGCATTGTCAAGGTTTGGCCGTCTCCTTCTCAATTGTGGTATGACATGATCGCGAAGCATGTTGGCATGATTTTCTCCAGTAGCGGTTCCAGGAAAGAAAGGAGTTAGACGGTACTGCGCAGAATAACCGAACCACAGACTTTTGGAGCATGGATGTCTTTTTCGATGACTTCCCGCGGCTTCTCCGATCCCCAAGCGCTACAATTGTGGCGATTCACATGGCCCACCATTGAAAAATAAGACCAATCAGTCCATAGAATCGACTCGAGATCAAGGGCATCTGACAGGAGGAACCGTGCGAAAGCAATACGCTTTTCCTTATCATCATCTGTGAGTGCGTGGTTAGTCTGCAGTCTGCATGGGTAGAGGCACAATCTGTGTCGTAAGATCCGTTGAACGCTGGTTTTACGAACACTTGTTCTCCGAGAAACCGAACGACAACTGGCAGCTCTAAATCGAGGAGTTGACTGTTGCGTTTCCAGTTCATCCCTAAAGACATTCTTCCGTTTCATCCTCGAGACTGGGCCTACCCGATCGAGGCTTATCTGCTACTAATCCAGTCTCTCAGAATCAAGCTTGAGATGGCAGAAACGCTAAAAGGGTCGCGATGATAACCATGAGCTATCTTGTAAGCGCACAGTGCCGCTGCAGAGGACTTGCCGTTGGTGAAGAAAAGCTCAATAAATTCAATGCTTGTTTCTGGATCCATGCCTAGTGTAAAGATTCATTGAATGTGCAAGGCCTCCATATGACTCGTCACTCGAAGGCTGAAAACATATTAGAAAGTATCAATAAGGCATCAGATAAAATTGGTAGCTTATTTGTCGATGTCTTCGATATTGCTGCAAATCGGCATGGCAGTCAATCTTTCATTTCACCGAAGATTTTCTGAAGAATTTCAGCACAAGTGTGGGAAGGAATTGCTCCAAACAGGTACATGCTCGTTACATGTCGTGCGTGAGTGGAGCATTGAAGTATGGAATGAAAAGAAGTACTTGGGATTTGTCAAGTGTACTGCAAAGCATGTACTACCTTTTCAAAGATTCTCCTGCACTCCGGGCTGATAATACACATTTCAGGTTGAACTACATTTCCTAAGTCTTTCTGCAAATGCCGTTGGGTAGGAAACAAAGATTATGTAGCAGAGCAATAGAGATTCTGCCGATCATTGAGAAAATATTGCGTCGATGTGAAACCTCAACACCATGTAGCATCATTCTCAACAGTCGTTGACGCAATCAATGACCCATTTATTGCATCTAAGCTGTATTTTTTCAGTTCCCTAGCGTATCAGTTTGATCCATCTGCGGCGGTTTCAACACGCAAGCGTATGATTCCATTTTTACACGATTTTCGCATGGGCCTTGTCACAGAAACATTGAAAGATTCGCTAAGGCATCGGTTGTGCCGGAGGTGGGGACAGACGTTTCCAAAATTTTGAGACTTGATCTGAATAACGATGCAAATCTGAAGGAAACATCGCAAGTGGATCTGGGATTTGGAGCCAAACGCAGCATCCCAAAGAATTCTCATCCACGCAGAATGCTGGAGTTCGGTCAAGCCACTCGCTATTGCCTTAACGCGATAGTGGATAAAATACTCGACAGAAGTCGCTGAAACACGATCTTGGTAAAGACGCTGCATCACTCTCTCCGCTTGTCAGTTTAACCAAATCTTCAACGCTTTACGAAGAGCGTTTTGACATTTTATTGAACAGAATGATCGATTCCAACTGCATTTCTGTATCTCAGGCTGATTCGGCGAAGCTAGAATATTCCGACTTTATACAATCTGATCTAACGAAATACATAGGAACTTCAGGTAAATTTCGTTGGTGTTGCATGTATTAATGCCAAAATAAAATCGTGTAATGCTAATTTGACATCGGCAAACATCGATTGGACGACCTCTACTGCAGTCTTCTACGAAACAAAGAAAGTTCTTAACATCTGTTGGCAGTAGCGAGGAAAGTTTTGGTCTTATTCCATGGTGAAGCGGCAGTAGAAGGTGGTTTCAGCATAAATAAGGATATGCTAATAGAGAATCTTTATGAGAGTTCTATCTTGTCGCAACGTGTGGTCCATAACGCCATTCAGCATCATGGAGGGGTTCTACGTATTTCGCTAACTTGCTTCTTTGATCGAATCGGTTAAGTGTTCATCCCAGCGCACGTGTAATGGCACTCGAACTAAAAAAATGAAGAAGATCGGCAAGCTAAGAAAGGCAAACGTGTTGCTGAACTGGATTGTGAATTGAACAAGATTGAAATTCGATCAAAAAAGATAAACAGTGTGAACTTGACGATCAAGCTGCGGTGCTAAAAAAATTGAAGACTACACTGTAGTTTGTGACCACTTGAAAGCCAGATAAAAGCGTAATTCGTTTTATAACTGAATGTTTGAAAAATATAGCATCGTTATTTCTAAGCCTAAATGAGACAAAACGATTTTACGGTAATGATTAATGCTTTTGAATTAGGCGCTCTTATAGACACAAAAGAAACAGCAAGAAGAGAAATACAAAATACATGTACTGGCAGGCAACGGCACTGTTAAAATGGCGATAACACGCGATGGTCATTTTATGACTATCATAAAAAATTTTATAATCTTCTTGATTTTTGCAATGACATCTCCTGGATATCCTGGATATCTCCTGGATTTGAAAATTCCTGGTGTAGTAGACACCCTGTAAATAAACGCAGATCAACCTGTTCGACTACTTTGATATCACACGCTATTTTGGGCCATTCAATCTATACTGATGAGCAGAGCCAACCGTTTTCCGCGCTGATTTTTTAAAAATTCCGCGTTGAAATATGAAAATTCCGCGTTGTTTTTCCGCGTTGAAATATGAAAATTCCGCGCTGTTAATAAGCCCATATTTTCTTGGTCAAACAAAAAGAAATTCATGAAACTAGTCATAAAAACAATTTAATTCAACAAATTACATTTACTTCAAAATGATGATTATGTGATGGTGAAAATCAGTTCTTTGGGTGAGAACAATTGCTCGAAACAACAACAAAAATGTAGAATAACTCAGTGGTTCACTGCAGCTTTCAAAAGCCCCTCCAAATTTTCATATGTAAGCGAATGACGCTTTGATGTCAACACCAACTTGACTAAGTTGAAGCTTCGTTCCACATCCGCAGAACTGAATGGTCCCCGCAAAAGGGGAATAGCTTTCTTTGAGAGATATGGAAGACGTTTAGAATTTGTCTTCCAGAAAGTAAGAGGAATAATCTCAAACGATTCATTGGCAATTGTACGATATAAATCCCATTCAACTTTGGTGCAACCATCCATTTTTAGTTTATCCTTCACGCTTGAGAAGTCGCCATCAAATAGTGAAATTTGAGATGGATCGAGTAATCGTATTGATTTTAGCAAATTTATTCCAGGTTGTTTTGGTCCAAGATATTCATTCAGTTTCGAGGAGGCAGAAAGAGGACCTTCTCGACAATCACCCGATTCAGATTCTGATGCAGAAGCATTAAGCTGTATGTCCAGTTCTTTCAGAATGTTGTAGGCAGAATATATTTTCGTATCGTTGGATTGACAAGCATCTAATACCCCAATGATTTTCTCACAGTGTCCAGCAGTAAATAGCAACTGTTCCTTCATGATTTGTGATTCCAACAATCGAGCAAGTTCTGCAAGAGCTTTCGTATCACCTTCTTCCCTTCGTTCTTTTCAATGAATTTCTGATACAAATGAATAAAGTTGGCATGATATCGAACTGCAGCAAACCAAGTATTCCATCTCGTAACGATTGGATTTGGAGGACATGTTGGATTTTCAACGTTGCAAGACCTCAGAAAAGACAAAAAACGATTTCGTCGGGATGGTGCTTTTACCAAAACAGATTTGATCAATGCAATAAACCGATCCACCTCTGGGAATGAATGCCTCCAGGCATTTCCTGGCAAATTCACAACTTGAGCAAGACAATGAATGTAGTTGCAATTTGGCCACAACAATGAAAGTATATCAGTCCAACATTTGAGCATGTAAGACGCACCATCGGTTACAAAATATAAAATGCTGTTGAAGTCAATCGAAAAGTCGCTGCAGCATTGAATGATTGCCTGTGAAACTGTGGAAAAATTAACGCTTTCGAGAATAACAGATTTAACCAAATATGATTTTGAATCTTCGTTTTCGAGAGGTCGGAACAGAATATTCAGAAGTGGACGATTCAGTGGATCAGTTGTTTCATCTGTGAGAATCGCGATGCTTTCGCCTTTGGCAAAAATATTCTTTAATTGAGTATCTCTATTCACAAATAGCTAGGGAAGCCAGTTAGAGCGAAGATTTGAAGCATTAGGAATAGAACCACTTCCCTGAACATATTTCTGTAAAAATTGACGAACTGAATCACTGTCTGCCTTTTCCAAGGGTATATTTGCTTCTGCAAACATTTGAACGAAATCACTCACCAAAGCGTCTTTTGATAATTTCGCATCTGAAGCTCTTTGGAAAGTCGAATCAATCGTTCTCTGTCTCTTGGCTTTTGGTTCCAGCGACTGCAATAGATTTTCGTGTTTCTTGCTTTTGATGTGATCTTTTAGAGTCTGAGAGCGAATATGATCAATCGCTTTGTTACATACTGAGCAAAATAAAATACCACCATCAGCGTAAAAATGTTTTCCAAACTCTTTGGCTCTTTTAGCTGCCGTTATTCGCGTCGACACGTGAGACATTTTGTTTTGCAAATGGCCATGTAGGACACGACACAAGTTGTTTTTTCATTCTTTCCCGTACGCACGGATCTCCAGTACTCCCCTTTAACATTCCCCTCCAATCACGATTGTTGATACGTGTATGACTCAAATACTATGAACTATGCAATTCATTCATTTAAGTGCGATAGAGTCTGAAGGCATTTAATGGATTGACTGATATCTTACGTCTTCATTTGTTGAAATTTCTCATTTTTCTGAATTTCATGCAATTCCGCGCTTTTCTCCGGAATATACAGAATTCCGCGGTTTTCTCCGTTTTTCCGCGCTGCGCGGAAAACAGTTGGCTCTGCTGATCAGCTCTTGTTGGGCGAAAAACGGTGTCTACGCCTGCCAAGGAAGCAGGTGTTTCAGCTGTTTAAGGACGTTGGTTATTCTTTTATTCTACATGACCAGGCAAAGTGGCACTCTGCTGTCAATCAATCGAAACATAAAAGTTAAATGAAATTGTTCATCATGCCAGCATAAAGTCTATCCCTTAAGTCAACTGGGGAAGTTATCAAGTTTCTACCACAGAAGTCGGTACTGTACTTACTAACCCTCCTTGACGAATGATGGATAAACGTTAACGAGTAACAACGATTTCTTTTAGTCCATCGTCATACCTTTACATTGCAAAAGATTTTCTCTAATTTCTCTTGCTATAAAAAGCCTTCACAGTATTTTGATTATTAACATTATTTTCTGGACTTGATGAATGTACAGATTTATGCTATGTAATTTTGGGAAACATGAACTATGAAAGTCAAACGTATTTTCATTTTAGATGTTATTCCTGCAATAATAGATTAAATTGTCATTTCAAGATCAGGATAGTATCATTGGAAGAAGATCTGTTGGAACAGATCAACTGATCTGTTGTATAGCCATCATTGATGGTTATTTAATGGGAGAAGTGTCACTAGTGAGAGGTTTGGAACTCTATCTCTTCGTAACCATAAACGTAATGATTCCAATGATCAGCATAGGAAGAAAGGGATACACTGTAGAATGATTTAATGAGATTTAATATAGATGATTACACTACGAAAATTCGCGCAGAATTTAAGATGGAACGAACCCCTGCGCAGATGTCAAATAGCAGTATGAAATTTTCATAGTATGAACTGCGCATGAAATTTTCATACTATGAACTGCGTATGAAATCTTCATACTATGATTTGTGTACAAAAAGTATTTCACTTTCATACTATGATCATACCCACTTATTTCCTCGCGGGATTATTAAAAGGTGAATCAATAAACTCAGTTTTATGGAAGCATTGTTAGGAGTGGCACGAAAAGAACATGCAGAAATTCAAGATAAAAGTGACTGGCACCTTCAATCACGCTGCGACCAGACAGATATCTGAGTCAGTGCAAATATCTAGATTGAGGAAAGAAAATATAAATTTATACATGAACAGCAAAAACGAATGGAACTACATTGCCTTACCATGATTGCAGATATCTACGCAGCATCAAATTACTTCAAGATATGAAAATTCTTTACTTTTATGTCATATTTGTATTCACGTCTTTTTGTTATCTGATGAGTTCTGTAAGGCGAATATATGAATAATGTTATTGCATCATTGAATTATTTCTAAGGCGCTTCGAAAGAGTAATTTATTCTTATATTTTATTTAAAATAAAGTCATAATGTTTTAATTGCATTTCATGAATATCACTTCTACTTTTACATGGCAGGTTTTGGCGAAAGCTCAAGTGAAATCAATAAAAATACAATTATAACAGCAAGGCCTAAATTTTTTAAAAAACAAAAATATAATGAATCCATATAACTATTTAGTGCATTATGGGGAACTGGGATTGATGCCAGAATGGGAAGTAACTGGGATACAGTGTATTTTTCTTTCAAAAACATCAAGCATTTGCATCTGCTATCGTTATGACAATTATACAGTTGAATTGAGTAAATCTTCAAGGTAATATTATGCATCTCAATTCATCAATGAATAATCTCAAAGCAAAATACATTTTTATCTTTGATTTGAGATAATTAATGATTGAATATCGCATTCTCATGCATGAATTGGAAAATGTATTTTAGTAGCACATAGATTCCAATTGATTTCTGCCTTATTCACGAAGCTATCTTTTGGCGATCTCATCTTTAACAGAAATCAGAGGAATAGAAAGTCTCTCAGTTAACTAATTTCACATTTGAAATTGATATTTGACCACTGTTGTTAAATGACTATTGCTCACAAAGACGTAGATTGGCTTAATCGATATCGGACCAGAGGATGCCGATACCTGTGTGATGATGACGACTGTGTTGATGTCGTTAGTTGAGCAGTGCATTGCGCGTTTATAAGCGGACTACTATGCGTTTTTCGTGTGTTCTTTCATACATACATAGTAGTAGTAGTAGTATTCTCGTATGTAAAGCGTCGACGCAGACGTCGCCGCGGGCCACGCACTCTGCCCCCATCTCCACCCATGCAAAGACCAGAACGATCAGAGTGCGCCAGATCCGGATTTCGTTTATTTACTTTGTCAATGGCGACACGAAGATGACAGAACAGGAAGTGAAGTAAAATTTCATTGCTAAATGCTACTATGCGTTTTTCGTGTGTTCTTTCATACATACATAGTAGTAGTAGTAGCGTATATATTGTAGGAATGAAAATCACAAAATACATTGAGACATTATGCAGATTACACAAATTGGCACAAAGAAAAAAGAAGAGAAATAGCATTCAAGTAGTCATTGTTTTCATCACATTAATGAAAGGAAGAGTTATGCAACACTGTAACCCACGGGAAAAATGAATTAGCACGACGAGCAGTTTTGCAAAATGGTACTCGAAACTTTCTAGTGAAAGTGAGTCTTTCAGGTGCCAGGTGATGCAGCGGATGTTCAGTAAATGATTCTGCTCGATGCAGCAGCCGAAAACCGACGTGTTCAAATTTCACATTTAAAGGAGGAAAGGCATCACAGGTACAATCAGATTCACAGATCAGCCGATGTGCTCTTTTCTGGAAACGCTCTAGCTTACTTAGTAATACCGCTGGTAACTGCCCATAAATCGGTGACGCGTACAAAAATATAGCTGTTATGATTGATTGATATACCAGTTTTAATTCCCTAGGCTGAAATGTCTGCTTTAAGCACCGAACAACATGAAATCTTTGTGAAGCTAACTTTAAGACACCCGAAATTTGATCATTCCATTTCAGTTGGCCATTTATGGTTACACCAAGTATCCTAGCTGAGTGATCAAGCATAAATCCGGTATTTGCGTTCTCAACAACATAATTTGATTTTCATGGTACACAGCTGCTTACACTTTCGCTCGTTCAGCTGTAGACCATGACTTTCGAACGTAGATTTGATAAAGTTCATAGTCACAGTTGATTGCTTATCATGTGGAACACGTTCTACAATAGTGACATCGTCGGCATATTTGATGCATAGTGTTCGAAGATGAAAAGTCAACTGAGCCTATAAACGATGAAAAAAGAAAAGGTCCTAAGACCGAGCCCTGTGGCACCCCGGAAGGGATATTAAGCTCTGGACCATATTGATGCATCAACTTAACTCTCATAGTCCGCGAACTGAGGTAAGAGAGCAACCACTGAAGAAAACCATTGTCAAGATCATATTCGTTCAAATAATTTAACAAGCGGTGATGATGGAGTTTGTCGAATGCTTTAGACAAGTCCAAGCAGAAGATATTCACCACTTTGGTATCATTTACATCAAGAAAATCTGTTATGACGTCATGAAGTTCCACTAGTGCTGTTGTCGTAGAACCATATGGTCTATACGCATGCTGACGTTGCCCGTAACATTTGATAAGCTCACTTTTTACGTGATTGAAGACCACCCGCTCAAATACTTTTGAAATTGGAGACAGAAGGGAAATTGGACTGAAATCACTAAGGGCGGGAGATATTGTCTTAGGCACTGGGCATACATACGCGCGCTTCAATAATGATGGAAATGACTTCGCTGAAATTGACGCGTTGAACAATGTCGCAAGGGAACACACAAGAGATGAGCGCCGATATTCAGCAAATTTGGTGGTATGTGATCGGGTTCAGCAGCCTTCCGTGTATTCATGGTTGTAAGCTCCTTAAAAACACAGTCTGGTTTAACATGAAGATTCAATGCGGCATCTGGAATATCATCGAGATCAATGTCATCTTCATAGTTGTAATTATTAGAGAACTCGTCACTCAAGCGATTGATCAGATTATCTCCATATTATGCCAAAAGAGAGCGCCATGGGTTGGAAAGCGACTTGCCACGTATCGTGTCAACAATCTCCCAAAGATCCTTGGCTGACTTGCTGTGCTTAGAGGCCCATAGTTGCTTTGCCTTTACTATCTCGTGTTTGACATGCAGTGTATTGTGCTGCCAATATAAGTTGAATAATTTAGTTGTTATAAAATTATTATGAACTAACTTGTTATTCTTTGCTTCTGAATTATTTACAATGAGCCAAAGCATTTTCTCACATTATGTAAGAGCGGATTAGAAAGATATTCAGTCAAATTGCTTACAATCACCTTACCTTAACCGGTTTAACGTCTCTTTTCGATGTTGGGTCCAGGGCTTGCCTTGGCCATACCGACGATGGCATGCGCTCCAGATGACCGAACCACCGCAACCGATGCCTACGAAGCGAAGCCTCTAAGTCGTGAAGACCGAGCATCTGTCTGAGCTCATTCATAGAGCGGCGCTCACATAACTTAACTGCGCAGATCCAACGTACCATGGCTCTGTCGTTTCTAGCCAAACGAGTCATTTCTTTATTTCTGAGTGGCCATGTTTCAGCTGCATATAGCAAAACACTTCTCACACAGGACTCAAAGACATGGACTCTACGCAGTAAGGAGATACTCCTATTTGTGAGAATGGGCAGCAAATCGTGAAAATTCTTCCATGCACATTTTATATAGGCGGTGACAGCACCAGAACATCCACCTGAGTTGTCTAACACATCGCCAAGGTAGCAGAAAGACTCCACCACCTCGAAAGCACTATCCCCGATTATCACCTTCTGGATTTGTGGATGAATGTCAGGAAGCTCACCCTTGCAGCGACGGCATTCAAAATGTGGGTCGTCGCGGAGGCTATGCAAGTTCGTACACCTGTGATGGATCCACTTTCGACATTTAGATCAGCGAATGGAATTTCTGCCAACTCCTGTTCTGCACACTCCACAAGGGTACCTTCCACTTTCCTTCACTGGCATCTTCGCAAATTTGCTGACGAAAACTTAAGTCTTATTGACATTTATCCGCATGCCTTTGGACTCGAGGTTGAATTTCCAGCACTGGAAGCGAGAACGAAGGTCTTCAATCGAGTCGGCGGTGATGACAAGGTCGTCTGCATAAAGGATCTTACGAAGACAGTTTTGGCGAAAGTCCTGACTGATGGCCTCCATTACAATTTTGAACAAGAGAGGACTTAGGACAGAACCTTGATGCAAACCCACTTTAACCTCAAAAACCGAACTTCTGCGGACTCCGTTGCAAACAACCGACTTTGCATGCTCATACATGGCCTGGACAGTCGAGACGATCCACCCGTCGATGCCCAGCTTTCTCATTGACCACCACAGGACTTTTCGAGGAATACGGTCGAAGGCTTTCTCGAGGTCAACAAACATGATCTACAAGTTCTTCCTTTTGCTCAAGAATTTTTCTTGCAACTGTCGAAGAACAAAGATGGCATCTGTTGTACTTCTACCTTGCGAGAAACTGAACTGCATGTTATTGACTAGATTATTTTTTTCGTTTCAGTCAAAACCATCCCGACCTGCACCACCTCTACCTTCAGACAAACCAGGTAAGAGAGCTGAAATTCTATCACTCGCGTAATCAAGTTGCAATCCTGGTGCGGCCTGAGATTTTTATATTGATTTCTTGTAATTTCCTTATTTTTGGACATTGCTCATAAAGGTTTTCATACGATGCATTTCATAAATTATATTTCTGACTTCCAATGTACTAGTACATGTGTGCATTGATAGAACCCGAACTGTGGTCGGGTCGGATGTGCACGTCTCTAACTCTATTTGGGTAGTTATGAAGGCAACTAATTTAAGTCATTGAAAATATGCATCGTATCTGAAATGCCGGGAGAATCAGTGAAACATGCTATATAGAAAAGTCAGAAAAACTGATTTTCATCCGAATATTCTGAGGAACTTTGTATTGTATTTGTAGTAAAGCAAAATTGTCATTGAAATAAAGTGCGAAGCAAAAGTGTATCCCTTTCAAAAAGGCTTAGAGAGAAAATGATTAAATGATGATGATAATCACAGAAACATGAATTGGTAAATATAATGATGCCGCAGCCCACAAGCTGCAATTTTTATTACATTCTAGCGATTTTGTGATTTTCTAAAAAATCTCAATTATTTTAGAAACATGTCAGTCATCTAAAATATGTCATTATCGAACAAGTTTAGGAAAAAATACACGAAAATAATGTAGTAGATACGAGGTATATGTAATATATAGTCCATTAAGCGATTTTGTAGGCATTCCGGGAATTTCGATAACTGAAAAAAACGCCTCTGGCTTTCCGCGGAATAAGAAGGCTTTCGAGTTGCCCAACTTTTCGAAGACCTTTAATAGAGCAATTGAAATATTCATGCAATGCTTATACAAACAACAAAATTTCAAAAAATTTGGAGCTGTTATCTAGGAATAAACTTATGTACATAGTTCATTCCTAGACAGCAGTTCCAAATTTTTTAAAATTCGATAATTTGCATTGGAAATTTGGAATGGAAATGTTGTAGTGATGTCGAATGAAGCCAGTAGAATGAGGAAAAATTTATCTAAGGAGGAATCAATGTCTTTAACTTCAACTTTTCTGAAAAATAATCAAAATTTATGTATTACAAAAACCGACAAAGTAGGCGCATTCGTCCTTATAGATTATCCTTTCTATAAACGTAGGATGCTGGAGGAGCATCTCAATGGATGCTTCTACTTATAAAGACATTCAAAAGTATAATCCAAACAGCACTGTATCCTTGATAAAAACGTGTTGCAATAATCATTACAGATCGTGCTATTTTACAGTTAAGGAATGCGATTATCTGACTAACTGCAATTACAGCATACCTTTTCTTTATGACCTTCATAAAATCTATGAACACCTGTATTTTAAAGACGTTCGCCCTGACATAGATGATGTTATGAAACTTATTCTTCGGCACATACCTTCTACGTCTAGCTTCGTTCGATGTAGTATCTTTATACACAAGCATTCCTAATTCATTTGGGTTTGGAATCTATTGATTTTTGTTTGAGCTCAGATATTGGACAAACCATTATTCCTTCAAGATTCTCAAGGGATTTCTTAATAGGTGCAATCAAAATTGTTTTAGAGAACAACTAATTTACATTTGAGGATAAAATGCATCTACAAATAGCATCTACATCTACCAATAGAATAGCCTTGGGCACAAAAAAATACTTGCCATGGCATACCTTTAACAAAGAAAGTATGTAATCGTTGAGGATGTTTAAGATCATGAGATTGCCGTTTATGTTAACAATAATTGGATTCGCTGTATAGATGCTTCATTTTATGGAATAATAAAAATGGTACTATAATAGAATTCAATAACATGCTAAATCAATCGAACCTCAATATAAATTTTACTTTAGAATGGAATACTGATAATCTAAATTTCTTAGATGTGCATTTTTATAAATCTAATAATAAATTAGAAACCGAAATTTATCATAAATCAACTGTCAGTCGAATTTATGTTCCATTTAATTCAGGTCACCCTAATCATGTTTTAGTAAATATACCTTTTACATTAGCTACACGCATTTATAGGATTGTCTCTGATGAACGTGTGATGTTATTGATATCATTGTTATTATTCTATTATTCTAGTCATCCATTATACTCGTACTGTTGAGACACATGATTTCATGTTCAAGTGATTTGTGTTCTTTTACTTACCGTATTTGATGCAATCTAATTAAATCACTTTCACAACTAACGAGTCAGGCGTTCTTGATGGTGAACAGGCGGGACACAACAGAACGCCATCAAAGGAACAACTCCGTGAATTGGAGCAGACTCTCATGAAATTAAATTATCCGGAATCATTGATCGATAGACAAGTTGAAAGCCCTAAAAACATTTCTAATGTCAGGCCTATTGATACAAACAGGCCGCTGTCACTGATAATGACGTAATTCCTTTTGTATGCACGTTTAACAAGAACAATCCGAATCGTTATGCGAAGTTGGTCACTCCAGCCTGTAACAGTCTTAAATTAATGGAGCCTGTCAAACAAAGTAGAATTGTTCGGTCCATTCGGCAACCTGAATATCTTTAGCAAGAACAATAGGAGAATTTTAACTGGAATTACTAAGTGGGAAGAACCTAGGTGCGGTTGTTGTAATGTTTTAGTAACGGGAAAACCATCAAGTTTAACCCTCATCGGATCAGCAAAATCGGCCGTCATATTCGGTCCACCTCTCTACATACATGTATGTAGTCATATCTTGTTTCGCTGTACTTTTTACTTACACCAAAAGAATTACACGCTTTATTGCTCATTTATGATTAGTTTATTTATTTTAACAACCCCTTTCTCCCATATAAATGGGGTAGCGGGGATTCATACAAACAAGATAAAAAGGAGACAGTTCATATACATCATACTATTCATGGAAACACAAACTAGCTACAGTCCACAAACCATCAGGGTAACACCTCATAAAACGATATCAGGAAACACAGTCAAGTAAAATGTCAGCCGCTCCATACTTCAACCACATTGTGCACCGTTCTTCGCCATACGACTCTGTCTTCTGCGTCGCTTCTGCAACTTCTCCAATCTTCCTTCGCCTTCTGAAAATCTCTTTTGACACAGTCACTCCAACGAATTCTCGGTCTTCCTCTTCTTCGCACACTCATTTCTTGCTCCATTCGCCTGGGTAGCCTCTGCTCTTTCATTCTTGCCACATGTCCGTCCCAAGATAGTCTCTTTCCCACAATCTTCTGAGTCATCGTTCGTTTCAGTCCGACTTCGAGTCTCATTTCTGCAAGTTTTCTTCTGTCAACCAACTCCACACAACCTCCTCAGCCAATTGTTCTCGCACACTTGCAGTCTATCTTGCTGATCTTTGGTGAGCGCCATTGTTTCCAGACCATATGTGACTGCTGGAATTACACACACCTCTAACACTTTCCGTCTGATATCTTTGCTGATCCTTCTGTCTCCCAACACTCCTGCCACTTTCTGATAGGCTCCGACCCCTGCTCTAATTCTCCTATTCACTTCCATTTCGCTCCGCCCATCTTCCGCCACCACACCTCCCAAGTACTTGAAACCCTTTGTCTGCTTTAGCTGAATTCCTTGCACCTCAACACTTATGTCCTTTGGCTCCTTTCCGACCCACATTACTTCCGTCTTATCCAAATTGATGCGCAGACCATGCCTTTGGAAATTCTGCGCCCACTTTTCCAGTTGATCTTGTAGCTCCACCTCGTCTTTCGTTATCACAGCTAGATAGTCAGCATACATTATCTTGTTCATTGCATCATGTTCTTCGCTTTTCCTTGACAACAATTCCATAATCAGAATGAACAAAAATGGACTTAAAGCACTTCCTTGTCTGAGCCCTGTTTTTATTTGGAAATCTTCGCTGATGTTATCTCCAACTATCACTGCCGCTCTGGTTCTTTCGTACATCTTTTCGATAAGTATCACCTCTTTCTCTCCAGCATTTAACCATCTCAGGGTTGCCACCACTAGGGGTCTAGGGACGCTGTCATAAGCTTTCTCTAAATCTACGAATCCTATCGCTATGTTTTCTTCTCTTTCAATCGTCTTCTCCATCTTCTGTCTCTTCTGTCCGATGTACTTCTACCTTTTCTGAAACCTTGCTGCTCCTCTCCAATTTCGTGTTCCACTTGTGATCTCAGCCTTCCGTCGATTATGCGCTCCAACAATTTCATCACTTGACTTAGAATAGTGATTCCTCTGTATTTCTCAGGGTCCTGTCGACTTCCTTTTCCTTTCCAAATGGGGACAATCAAACCCAGCCTCCAGTCCTTTGGGATTTCCCCTTTTTCATAGCACAGCCGAAAAAGTCTAGCTAGCCATTCAATACCTGTTTTACCCGCTGCCCTCAACATTTCGGTCGTTATTTCATCCTTGCCAGTTGCTTTTCCTGTCTTCATCTTTCTCAATGGGGTCTCGATTTCTTCTGTCTTGACTTTCTTCTCTACGGTCTTCGATCTCACACTACAAGGAAGTTCAACGTCGCTGCGCCCTTCGTTGTTCAGCAACTCTTGAAAATATTCTTTCCACACCTTCGTGATATGCTGCGGACACGAAACAACCACTCCGTCTTTGTTTCTTACATCCTGGATGGCCACCACATCCTTCTCTTCCTGCTCCCTTGCTTTTGCGAGTCGATAAATTTGTTTTCTTCCTCTATCATTCTCTATTGCTTCATACAGCCCTCGCTCTGCCTCATCTTTTGCCTGTGCCACTACCTTCTTTGTTTGATTCTTGATTTCCCTATACTTTCGTGTTAAAACCTCCTTCTTCGCTTTGTCATCACTCACGCTTTCTACCTCCTTCCGAACTGTTCTTTTCTCTTTCGTCACCTTTCTGACTTCTTCATTCCACCACCATTGCTGTTTTCGACGGCCCCCATTCTTTCCATTTGTCCTGCCGAATGTTAATCAAATTATTTGATGAATGCATATTCGAGACATTCCAATACCAAAAATATACTTCAAATTGAGCACGCAAAAATTGCAAAAAATCCAGTTTTGGAAATTTCGTTAAGTTGAAAACAAAATTATTCATTCTTTGGTTATAAATCGCACTGGTACCCGTAATTACTCAAAGTAGCTTTGAAAAGGCATGGTTATACATCACTTGATATATTACAACAAATTGATAAGTTCTGTAAAATTGATGTATACAAAAGATCTAGCAAGTTTGAAAGCCGTACTGCTTATCATGTAGTACTACTGATTACATTATTTACAAAATGCGAGTATACAAATCAAGTATGCATGTTTTTACATGCCAACTGTTTAAGCTCATGTAACAAAGCTTGACGGTAGTTTCTTGCTTACGGTACATGCTATATGTACCTTGCTGGTAAACGAGGTTATATGTCTGTATCGTAGATCCATAGGGAAACAGTTACCTTACAAAAGTCGAAGCTTACATGCAATCATGACACAATGTTGTTTGGATGTGATGGTCCGAGCAAACAAATCGCCTGCAAGTTGTACAGGATCTTCGTGTTGATTTGTTGCATCTTGTCACTTGACATTTTCTTGGGTTGCGACTGGTTGCGGGACAGTGAGTGCTTTTGCGGGAAATCCCATGCTGTCGAACGCTGTCTTACTTTGAATGTAGATTTTCGCGTTGTTGTATCTAGAGCGCATTTGCTCTTCTGCGAGTTGGCAAGCGACTTGCTTTATAAAGGTTGACCTGAACTTTGAATAGCTGTTCAATTCCATAAGAAGGAAAGAATTGACAAGTGCGACGTCTATCATGTCGAAGAAGTGTAACAATGGATATCGTCGAGTTTTTCGCCTGCACGTGAAGTCTTCCACGTGCGAGTCCATAGTGTCTACTCCACCTTTGCCGCTGTTGTAGTCAAGGATGACTTGTGTTTTTTGATCTTCTCGAGATGAGGCTGGATTCGCAACATGAAGGCTGCTCATTACCAACACGTTCTTATTCTTCTTTGGCGAGTAGGAAGACAGTAAGACCCGATGCTCATGGTTCCACACATTGCGTGTGTCATAGACAGGCAAACCTTTCGTTGTTTTCATTGAGCTTGGGACGTCGCGTCGCGAAGCTGTGATTGTTCCAGTGACGGTCAAGCCTTTCTCCAAAAGTTCCACACACAAGACAAAAGAAGTAAAATATCGATCGACGAAGACGTTGCGATGAGATTGATAATATGGCTCTGTCAAATTCATGACAATTGTCTTTGCCAAACCAGTAGCCCTGCTGCCGTCAGTAGCAGCTTCGTCACAAGGGAAAGCGTTCGGGGCATATCCATTCCTCGCATCGCAGTACCAGAAGACCTTGACACCATATTTGGCAGGTTTCTGTGGCATATATGCCATACCAGGTGAATATCCCCGGTAGGCATAGAGTTGTTCATCTACAGTTGGAGACAGAGAGGGCACGTAATATCGTCGCATATTCAAGTTCAGAAGATCCCAGAATTCTCTAATTGCAGCTAATTTATCACTTTCCTGACGTTGTCTTCTCGTAACTTTGTTGTCAAACGTGATGTGAGAAATTAGAAGTCGCAATCGATTTCTTGAAATTGCACAACGGTAAAATGGTCGACTGTCGGATTGATGATATAGAGACGATGTAGATGACATGTTATCTCTATCCGCACCAGTTCGAATAATAGCGGCTAGACCAGCCTTCAGCTCCACAAATATGAACGCTTTCTTTCCTAGAGCGGTAAGTCGGCGGTTTGTGTAACGAAGACACGTACGAAGCATGGATTCAGTCATGAAGCACATGAAAGAATCCACCTCTGAGGTCGGGGCGATGGTTGAGCCCTCCTCAAAATCGATAATGTTTCTCTATAGTCGTCTGGGGGCTGGAGGATCGAACTTCCATGTCATGTTGTTTGGAGAAATCAATTGAGTATCGCTTTGGACCGGATCGTCGAAGTCTGATTCACTGTAGTCGTCACTGTCTGATTCATTGTCGTCGCTGTTGTACAAGCATACATCCAATTCACCATCACTGTCCTGTTCATAAGCATCCGGATCTTCACCAGCTTCTGAGACTTCAGCTTCCTCCTCTTCCGAATCACTCACGTCGTCGTCCTCATCTTCTGTGTCATGTTGTGTAGAGCCATGTAGCCATTGTCGTGAATTAGCTAGAAGTATGATAGTGAGAGATAGTGTAACAAAATTTGAAGATAGTAAATGAATACCTTAGTGACGATGCTGTTTTAACATTAAAAATATATGTGACTATATATGTAGAGAGGTGAGCGGAATAAGAATATTTGTCATGTTTGACAAGAAATAATTGGCTTATGACTTTTCTACAGGTAATATTTGACTGATCAAAAACTTACATGGAACTGAAATTTCAGAGAAAAATGTTCATTTGAATAGAAGTTACAACACTTTGAAATTAGCGATACTACATATGTAGTATCGCTAATGGAAGTCGCGAAAGAAACTTCAAGTTTAAGTGTAATCTCAGTTGTACCTGACATAATGTTATTTATTTTATTAAGTGCCTAGATTGCCAAGAATTCTACATCGGTCAGACCGGAGATATCTTCAGGAACTGACTCACAGTATATAGCAAATGTTTCATCCAGAGCATAGAATCTTAGATATGAGCAATCCTCGTGGAAGATCACCATCAAAGGAATTTGAAGCTGCCCCTCTCTATCAGATGTCACCGTCTAAAACCAAGGTTGATAGAGAAGCTATGGAACGCCGTATCATTGAGTATTCGTATCCGCATCAATGAACGCCGTATCATTGATATATATGTAATACATGCATTCTATTTAGATTGTGCGACATTGGTGTGAACTTTGTGAAGATCAAAAAATTGACGAGCACCAATAAAAGTTTGTTGTCAATAAAATGTTCAATATTTAGGCATGCGCCTTAACAACGAGCTATGAAAAGAAAGACGTAAAATAAGCAAAGCTAAAATACAAAATTCAAGTGCAAAGGCTATCATAGATGCATGGAAATTCATAAAAGACCACATAGAAGTATTGCAAGATCATGGATGTAAGAAATACCGCTTTACCCGCCCAAGCTCCCGCAATGTATTAAGCAAATTGTTTGCTGATTTCTGGGCTTAGTTGCCGGATAGGAATCATTTCAAACTTTTCCCTATGTGTGGAGTCATCAAAACCAGCTCTTAGAACTGAAAAGGAAGCGTCAGTAGGTGTTCCGGCATCTTACTCATATTCATTTTATTTCTACCCCATTGTTTACTGACGTTTCCTTTTTTTGGATATATATATATATATATATAATAATTTTCGTCATCGACCAAATGCATAGGTTTAGAAAAAGAATGACACAGTCAATAAATAAGGTCTTATTTCTGGACTATATACACGACTGTCTCTTTTATGAGTCCGATTTTTTAACATCGGACTCATAAAAGAGACAGTCGTGTATATAGTCCAGAAATAAAACCTCATTTATTGACCGTGTCATTCTTTTTTTTAAATATATATATATATATATATATATTTTATATATATATATATATATATTTCAAACATAATTGACCCAACTTCATAATTTTGTGAAGGAAAAACAAATTTTTCTCTCAACCGAACATGTTTCGGAATGTACATTCATTCCATCCTCAGCGGCAAGCACAAGTAAAGGTAAAATCAGGGTTATATAGAGAATTCATGGCGTGATACAAGTACAGTTCAAAGTAAAAGCTTTCGAGACAAAACTGCGGAGAAAGAGAGTCAGGGTGACAAATTCAAGTACAAGGGTACTGATCTGTTCCTTTCATTAGATAGCCAATCCGATTTTTCTTTCAGTATAATAGATTCCAGTTTCAACGGATATCTTGATATTCCAATGATAGAGAAGTTTTCAGCTTGACACGGGTATCCTTTTAAATGTTCCGAAATGCGAGAAGCAAAATGACGTCTAGTGGCGCCAACGTATCGCATGGAACAGCGATCACAAGTGTGGAGATACACAACATTTGATTTAACTGCGTTCGCAATCGGATCTTTGTAATTGAAATGATTTTGGATTTTGTTGGTTCTAAAAACAGGGACTATTTTAGCTTTCTCAGACAATTTTTCGTTAATATCATGAATACGACGCATCAACATTTTATTAGTGGGCAATGTAAAGAACAGACCAATACAGATACGTGGTGTGATCCAAAATGTCCCGGACTAACCTACTTGCAGATAACCTGTGATAACGAATACTACTTCAGATGTAAATTTAGGTCTTTAAGGCATGAGAAATATGGTCGCCGAAATTTTTCCGGTCAGTTTTCTAATTTTAAAAAATATTTTTACATTTTAACATGAATTTCTGTATTTTCTGAATTGATCGAGATCCATTTGTTTTATTTTGTTAGTATAGTTAGATTTTGATTTGTACTACTGTGACCTTTGAATTGAATCTTTTGAGCATGTATCTTTTGTTATTTGTTTTGCTTCTTCATGTGTTGATATCAATCAGTGTTATTCATTCACATTCATTCATATCAGAATCCGTCCGATCAACGATGTTCCTTTGTTCTATCAGTTTTTTTCATGTGGATGTGATGTTTCCCTCAGTCGTCGTCGTGATAGTGATACAGTGATACCTACATCCGGATGATGAAGATAATGTGACATTAATAAATTAGGAAGGAATGCAAAGCAGCATCGAGAACTACTGAAACTTTCTGGATATTTCTGGATACGCGAATTAGCGAATTTATCTGTGGAATGACAATTTTTTTTTTTCAACTCCGTCCTCGCAGCAGAGAGATTCCGAAAGTGAAAGAGTGCGAGTAGGATGATTGATGCATTAAGCACACAGAAGAACGTGAAGTGTGAGTTGTCGAGAGTTTGCGAATCAGTTACATCACTCACATGTCATTATCGATTGGAAAAACTGGTCTCACGCAAACTGGCATCACGTTTCGTACCGAAGTTTTCACTGAAGACTTCTGAAGGAGAAGTCAAATTGGTTCGGCACAGTCAAAATTCGATCTCTTCTGAACTTGCAGGGTACAGATTTTCTGAACCTTACCTTATGAGGATGAACTCAAGTAAGTTTGTATCTGCCTCAAAGTAGCTGAGAATCTCCGAGAGTTGCGAAAATCAGGGCGATCTTGCCCTTTCTTCGAATGCGATCCGGAACACATCATCTTTTTCGGTTGATTTTGCGACCGGAACTGGACATCACAAATCGAAAAAACTGGACTTTGCTAGCGAAATATTAATTAGAAATCTATCTATAATTATTATTTTATCTCTTTATCGAAAGAAGGAAAGAATAAGAAGAAAAATTCAATCTTCCAACCTATGCTCTCATCATGATTATGCCTCGCACCAACCAATGCCTTAACGAAACGAATGCCAACTATTTCATTTCCTCCTTATTCACCTGATCCTTAGCCCCAAGACTTTTACCCACTATATATGGCTCCAGATTCTCATTCCTCAAAAAGCAATGAATCGCCACTCCATCTGAATAGCCATTTCGGGATGGCAGTTGAACTGGTTGATGATGGAAGTTTTTTTTTTTTTTTTTTGGTTGGCGGGAGAATTTTTGGAGTTTTTTGACGAATTGAAGACGCTCACGCTTTAAAGCAGTGAAAAAATTTTGCTTTACAAAACAAAAAAAACACTTTTTGTTGGATTAAAACATTGATTTTTTAGTATAAACTGTACTTTTAATTAAAATATAATTAATAAATTAATTCTAATCTAAATAATATTATAAATAAATCCAGAAATCAATGTAAAAAAAATTTGAAAATTCTAGAAAAAAAGAAAAAAAAATGAAAAATAAAAATTAAACAAACCTCAAAAATTTAAAAACCTAAATTCTCAATAGTATAAATATAAATATTTACATGCAATTAGCATCTAGGTTCACATTTTGAATTTGGATCACACCACGTATATCTCAGCTTTTTTTCTTTTGCTCTGCTTGCTCTCTTTTCCATATTGTTCTTCACTCGTCAAATTGTGCGTTCATCATAGCTATTGTTTTTAAAAATATCAATTATCTTATCAACCGCTTTTTGGTAATTACAACGGTTGGAGCAAATTTTTAAGGACCGAAAAAACAAAGATCTCATAGCTGCCATTCTGTACGAAATCGGCGCATAAGAAGGAATATAGATTCCAGTGTTTTCATCTTTCAAATGATGCGAGATATCAAAGAGACCAGTACTTATACTCACAGTGGTATCCAGAAAATTTATTGTACCACTGGAACTGCATTCCATTGTGAAGTGCAGTTCATCAACCATAGAATTCAGAGCTTCTAAGAACCGCTTGCCATCCGCCTCTGTCTTGAAGATGGCAAAGCATTCTTTACTGAAAAAAGACAGTCTTACTGAAAGAAAAATCGGATTGGCTATCTAATGAAAGGAACAGATCAGTACCCTTGTACTTGAATTTGTCACCCTGACTCTCTTTCTCCGCAGTTTTGTCTCGAAAGCTTTTACTTTGAACTGTACTTGTATCACGCCATGAATTCTCTATATAACCCTGATTTTACCTTTACTTGTGCTTGCCGCTGAGGATGGAATGAATGTACATTCCGAAACATGTTCGGTTGAGAGAAAAATTTGTTTTTCCTTCACAAATATATATATATATACTTGTATATATATATATATAAAATATACATCACAACCGATCATCAGACAGTAATAAACTGATAATCAACAGAAGTACAGGATACTTCAAAATTCAAAAGGCTCACATTCATTAAACATCATGCATCAAGGTCTTAAGATTGTGTAGAAGATAGTTTCTGCGATGTCTGCATGGAAATAATCTCATTCTTTTTGTTGATCAAATTTCCAGGGTCAGCTGTTGCAGTGAATTATTTTTCTGTGAGACATTGGTTACAGTGTCCCATTCCACATGCATATAGGTATGATTTGGAAGCAACATACTATTTGATGGCATGTGTATTCGATATATTTTGAAAGTGACGTTTCGCACATATACGAAAAGTTTGAGACGATTTTTATGATTTCTGTATTTCGATTTAAAATCATTCTCACACATACCAAAATAGATCTTTTCATCTGTTCTTGACTTAACAGTGGCTTTGTATGCAACGCATTCTTGTAAGCAATCGCCGCTTAAAGGGCAACTTTCTCTCGCTCTAGAATTTTTCATTTCCGTTCAATTTGATTTTGTTCTTGATTTTGTTGCACATTTTTCAGTAATTTTGTGTTATGGCTGTTGATTATAGCCTGCATACTTCGCATACAGCTATAGCTTAATTTCAGATTTCAAAAACTTGAAACAGTCTTTTCTTTCATTGAATTTTAGCTTGGAAAGTAAAAATAAACTCCTGATATCTATTGTTGAGTTTATTTTTATTTTCCTTTCTAATTTCAGATTGTTTTTATTGAATAAAACATGATTTTTGTAACTGTTCGGGAAGCGTTTCAAAGCTGTTGGGAAGAGATCAAATAATAGAATAAATCAAAATGGTAAATAATATTAAAACCAAAACAAAAACACTGAAGGAAAGTCAGAAGTACCAAAATTCCGGACCGGTTTTGTCCTGATCAAAAGCAGGCTAGTCATGAGAATGAAAATGATTTATTCAAACTCAAATATATACAAGAAATAAAACAGAAATTATTCTATATTCAACTGACCAGGCTGTCCATCGGCAGCAGATTGACCATGAAGAGTATAGTATTCTCAATATGAGCAAGCATGTATGTATGTACATACAGCCCCTGGAATTGAATTAACAATTTCTTAATTTTGACCTGTCGAAGCATCATTGACATCATTTACAGTCGACCAGTGAATAGTTGCTTCTAATTGAGAATATGTATTCCGAAATATAGATAGACTCAGGGCGCTTCCCTAGAACTTTTGCTGGAGAATATATACCTAGTGCTCCGAGTGATTCTCGAATTCTGGAGTTTCCAGAAATTTTGAAATTCAGTCCCGAATTCGCCAAAAATTTGTACCAAATATTCTCGAATTTTCGGAAATCAATAGTTTCAGAAGAGGAAATTGACTTTTTGATAATTATTGAAATAGCCTCGTCTAGCACTTGATTTGAGATCATGATGAGATTTCTGTTCTATGATATCAGAATTAAACTGATATTTAGCCAAAAGATTTTATTGCTTTCGTTCTACAATTATATATGAAAATGTTGGCCAACTCAAGTGATACACCCGTCTTCTCAATTTTCTTTTGCTTAACAAAATTATCAGCTATTTTCATAAAGTATTTTTTGTTCAGAGACATGCCGAATGAATGAAATTGCGCAATGAATGACAGATCAAAAATGTAAGATACGACATTTGATGATGATCGGATCTTTCCGAAGAATATGTTTTCCAATGTTTCATAATTTGCTTTATTAGGACATGTAGAGGAAACTGAAGCTTCATCACGAGAGAGATTATTTCGGGAATGACATTAACTCGTATTTATTTCTCACTTTTTACAGATAAATTTGGAAGTGGTAAGAAATCGGGTCCGCCTCCTATTGTTGCTAAAAAGCCTGGAGTTAAAGCAAACGGTCGCGCACCAGTAGAATCCAAAGGTAAGTTATATTTCACATCGGTATTTGAAATAATCAGATATGGTCGCAACCGAGACAAAATGCTCGCGCGTTATGATCTAGCCAAATATTTCACAGCAAGTAGGAATTGAAAATTACGTTTTTCGTGAAAAAGCAATCGAAGAAGCAGTATGTTTTCTTTGTTTTTCTTATTTTCCCCTAATAATCCCGTAATTTCGTATTTTCTTCTAAATTTCATTTTTCTTGCATTTTTATTAAGAGAAAACTAGCCCAAAAACATGCATTTCAATTTCTTTTTATTCATTTTTTCGAACTTCAGCATCATCTTTTAGGTAGTGCACGTGTAGAGGATGATCATTAGCCGATGCACGAACATTATACAGGGTGACCCACATGTACCTCTGGGATTTGAAGTTGCTGTAAAATGCTTAAAAAATCGCTTTACGGATTTTTTTAAAGAAATATTTATGGATAAAATCATGATATCAATTTATTATGATTATTATGATTACTCAATTGATTAATTCATTTCAAATAAATTTATCGGTAAAAAAATGATAAATTGACATTTAAATGGTTGAAAATTATTAATCATCTCCTGTCTAGGGACCTGTGTGCAAGTTTGAGAAGTGCTGTGGAAGGATCCAGACACAAAGTCTTTCATCTGTTCAATGGTTTCTGGTCTTCTGGCAAAAACATCCGATTTGACTTTCCCCACAAGTGGAAATCTAGCGGCGCAATGTCAGGGCTTCGTGGGGGCCATAAAATCGGTCTGATCGTCCAATCCAATTACCGGTAAATTCTTCTTCGAGAAAAGTTCTCTAATCAAGTCCCCAGGGTGGAGGCAAACGTTGAAAGCAAACGTGACTCAACCGACGGATTCTTTTCAACTGCGGAGTAAAAAATGATTTCAGCATGTCTAAGTAATTCAGTTGATTCACAGTTTTATAATTAAAAAATGCGGTCCGATAATTGTCGTAAAACATTGCAGCCCAAACTGCGACTCCAGGTGACTTGATTGGAATTTCATAAATGCATTTGGGGTTTTCATAGCCCAAATAATGCTGTGTCTATTCACCATAGTATTCAAATGAAGGGAATCCTCATCAGAATAGCATAATGAATTCTTGAATGCTGGATCAGCTTCCAAATTGTTCATCATCGATTAACAAAATTCCAGTATGTGTAAACAGCCTTAAATGGCAACCTGTCTAGGAGAAGGAAAACTCCCAATTCAATCCGGATTTATAGTGAGCCCGTATCTCATTGGTTGTGACAGTGTTCTTAGCTGGTGAAGCACTATCAGGTTTGATGCCGCGATATCTTACACTATGGCGACAAGTGAACTTAGGTGAGACGACACATCGGCCGATGTTTGTTCCAAATATGGACAAACTGTCACATCTTTCTAACATGGATATTGTCAATAATGATGGGTTCGACTTCATGCTAAGGCGTCCTCTGCAATGACGCGTGTCGTTTTCGCCTGAGCGGCGAAACTAGTGGACAGAGGTTACCCACTCAAGGAAGGGATGGGCTTAACAATCGATGAAAATGATTTATTATTGTAACCATGTTGAAATCAAGTTGCGCTTAGCCACTATCAACATCGGCACAATGACGGGTCGAAGCTGTGAACTAGTTGATTGATGTAAAGCGATGCAGAGGCACTAATTTCGCATGCGTACAGGGCACCCTGTGGACTTTTGCAAAGTGCAGAGAAATTGCTGATGGGCGCAAACTCATTTATAATGATGACGGACGAAAAAAACCGTGCAGCTGTTGCAGTTGGAGAGAGGCAGAGAAAAAGTAGCACGGAGATCTGTCGGATCTCTGATCGAGTGATGTATCTCAAGCTCCAAGAAGGTGAAGCGACAGTGTTAGTTGTCATTTGACATTCACCATAAGATGGTTGTCTGGACAAGGAGAATGATAAGTTCTTGGATGAACTCTCAGCTCATTTGCAAATGATTGATCGTTGTGAACGTCTGTTCCTAGGAGAATACTTGAACGGACAGACTGGAGAGTCACGAGATAGTTTCCCGCAAATACATGGTGGAAGCGGATATGGTGTGCGAAAAGAAGACTTTTAACTCTCCATATTTGACTTTTTCGACGTCTGGCGACAGAGACAGAAATGATGAAGTGCCTGTTACTGAGAAAAGTGATTCGCAAAAAGTTGCTTCTTTATTCAAAAATTTAGCGAGGAGAGACAACTGGAGGAAAAATCTAGACCGGTTTCAAAATCATAGTTACAAATCCAGCTTGAGAAATACATTGATCGACTTGAGCAACAGGATTTCATTACGGAAAAATCTCCTTTGATATTTATGGCAAGGTAACAAATCCAGCTATCGTGAACTTGTGAAAATCACCTTAATTTTTTTATCAATGCCAGCCACCAGTGCATCGGTTGAGCGCGTATTCTCATTCGCTCGTATTTCCTCCGAAGGTCGAAGAGGTGCGTTAAAGCCAGAATTATTGGAGGCATCTGTCATGTTGCGCCACAATAAAACTTTCCCTTTCTCACTCAACCTGCGGCCTCAAAGCGGTGAAAGGGTGAAAACGGAGTCGCAATAAGGCTTTGTCGTCTGAAGCTCATGCTTCTTTGGGTTCTACCTTGTCGGAAAGGTTTATTGTCGGCGGTTTGTGACCGTGCTCCGGCTAACTAGCAGGCTCTGGAATATTATTTTTATTTTACTGGTCATTGAATTTATTTATGTTTGATTAATTTTTCATTCTTTTTCTCCACGTTTGTTTATTTTAAATGTGTGGTAGGCTTCGGCCGTCCCAATTAACACCACTCCCTGGTTTGCGAGATATGAACAGTCATCAGATGTTTCATGTTGTTGAATCAGGTTTTTGGGCATGGCACTTATTTGGCTCATTTGTGATCGAACTTCCTTCCACTGCTCTCTTTTGCACTTCCCCATTTGTTGCAGGTTAAGGTGTGACAGATCCAACGTATTCACGGCATACGGGCGTCAGGTAGTTCGAGGGTCCCGAACCCACTGGTAATGCTTTGGGAGGCAGGCCCGGTCAACTGCTCGAAAAAAGGCGGTACAGTTCCACTGCCACGGACATGCGTGGGTAGCTTTACTGAGGGGTTTAGCCCGTGTAGCTGTATCCGGTTCCTCTGTGGCCTACCTGACTTGTACCCATTGTTACGGCAAAGGGGTTCTCATTTGGGTTTCTTCAAGCTTTTGCGACATGAACTGTGCCTATAAGTGTCTTTTTTTTGCGTATTATTTATTGCAGCTTTGTTGCTATTATTTACGTTTTTCTGATGCCTTCCAAAGTTTCTTGTATCACTTTGTTGTACAGTATAATTTTCGTTTATTTGATTGATATTCCATGAGAAATTATGAAAATGAGAAAGACACACAAGAAACGTAGTCAAGCCGTCAAGCTCAAAACCCCTCTCAGGATCAGCTTCAGCAACGTAAGAGGACTGAGGTCCAATTACGACGACATCAACATCTTCCTGCAAGGTAAGTCACCAGATCTTCTAGCCCTGTCGGAAACCAGGTTAGATCCCAGTGTGTCATCAAGCGACGTTACTCCTGATGGATACATATTTCACCGGATGGATAAAGCACCTTGTCATGGTCTTGGAGTCTATGCCAAGACAAGCCTTCCCTTGAGAAGGCTTTGTAGCTCAGAGGATCCAAGGCATGAGTATCTTGCCTTCATTGCGCCGCTGCAGAAGACCACTCTTCTTCTATTTTTCCTATACCGCTCTCCATCAACTAATGCGGATATTTTCAATGTTCTTTCTGACAAGATCGATTCTCTTCTACAGCGCTGAAGTTGCCGTTTTTGGTGACTTCAACGTGCACAATGTTGACTGGCTTGTGCACTCACGCACCACCGATCTCTCCGGTCAGGCAGCCCAGGATTTCGCTGTCTCTCACAACCTTAGTCAAATTGTCACTTGTCCTACCAGAGTGCCTGAGCGAGCTGGGGATACTGGATATCTCCTTGACCTGTTTCTCACCTCAAATCCAACTTGTTTTTCACACAAGGTTACTTCTCCCCTCGGCACGTTTGATCACTGTGTTATCACAGTTTCTGGCAAACAAGTTTGCTCCACACCGTCGGCACCCTTCCATAGAACAGTTTATCAATTCTCCAAAGCAGACTGGTGTGGCTTCCGCACTTTTCTTAGTCAAGTTCAAGCTGAGAATTTGATTCTGAGCGAGAACGTCCACAAGTCGGCGCAAGAACTGACAGAGTGGCTTCAGA
Source organism: Prostheceraeus crozeri (assembly GCA_907163375.1). NCBI lineage: Eukaryota > Metazoa > Platyhelminthes > Polycladida > Euryleptidae > Prostheceraeus > Prostheceraeus crozeri. Next base: position 130,074 of record CAJQUW010005000.1, read on the forward strand.
TAGGGATGTTGGCCTACATCCCTCACCGTACTTTCCAAATGAAGCCTCACTCACAACCTTGGTTTACACCAGAATGTGCAGCTGCAAGTTGCCAGCGTGACCACTTTTTCCATAAGTATAAGCGTGACAGCAGCGCTGGCAATCTTGAATTGTACAAAACCGCACGTAGACATTGCAAGGAAACCATACATCAGGCCAAAAGCCGTTACGCTTTGTATGTACGGAAATCCATTGCTACCCAAAAGCTTGGCTCTAAGGACTTCTGGAGGATTTACAACAGTGTCACCAATAGGAACAAATCCTCCATCCCAGCACTCCATCATGCCGAAGTCAGTGCTTCTATGGCGACAACCTCAGCAGACAAAGCCGAGCTTCTTTGCAAGGAGTTTGCGAAGAATTCGTCATTAGACGATGGAGGTAGAATTCCACCTCCAATTCCCATGCGCACTGATGAGACAGTTAGTCCTCCTTCAGTCACAGTCCGAAACGTCAAAAAGATCATCGCCGGTCTCGATAGCTCTAAGTCTAGTGGACCAGACGGCATCCCGGTTTCGGTCTTCAAGCATCTCTCACCTGAGCTTTCTCCACTTTTATCTAAACTGTTCAGTAGATGTGTATCCACCGGTGAGTTTCCCTCTTGTTGGAAAGTAGCTTCCGTGGTTCCAGTTCCAAAGAAAGGTTCTGACTCATCTCTTCCATCTAGTTACCGTCCTATCAGCCTGCTTCCAATTGCTGGCAAGATTTTTGAAGCAGTGATTAACCAACACATTGTTAACTTCCTTGAAACTCAGAACCTTCTATCAGAAGAACAGTATGGCTTCAGGCACTCTCGATCAACTGCAGATCTTCTTTCATATGTCACTGAACATGTGAGTCGTGTCCTTGACAGACAAGGTGAGACGAGATCAGTTGCCTTGGATATTTCCAAGGCATTCGATAAAGTCTGGCATCAGGGACTCCTTATGAAGCTAAAGTCCTATGGAGTTGCTGATCAACTCCACAAACTTCTTGCTTCTTTCCTTAGTGACCGGCAGATATCTGTCGTCTTAGATGGTCAAAAGTCTTCCACCAAGTTTGTCAATGCAGGAGTTCCTCAAGGGTCAATTTTGGGACCCACTCTTTTTCTGCTGTACATCAACGACCTCCCAGACTGCCTAGTGAGTAAATTGGTGATGTATGCAGATGACACAACACTCTTCAATTCCAATGAGCGACTCGCTAAAAACGCTCATCAACGTCAGCAGTTATGCAACGTTCTTAATCAAGACTTACGCAGGGTCTCAGAATGGGGCGCCAATTGGCTTGTTTCCTTCAATCCTTCAAAAACTCAGAGTATTCTGCACTCACGACTTAAAGGAGATGATGATCATAGCATTAAGATGTCAGATAATAGGATCAGAGAACAAGATTCCATCTCCTTCCTTGGATTGGCGGTTACGAAAGACTTCTCATGGAAACCGTACATCCAATCCATTAGCAAGCAGGCAGCTCAACGCATTGGTAGTCTCTATCGTGCTAGCAGCTATCTTCCACCACAGACTATCTGCTATCTTTACAAGTCCACTATTCGTCCTCTGATGGAGTATTGTTGTCATCTGTGGGCAGGCGCCCCACAAACGCATCTTAACCTCCTTGAACGGGTTGAGAAACGTGTCAAGAATCTCATGGGTGAAAATCTTGCTAGCAAGTTGCAGCCGCTCTCCGTCAGACGGGATGTTGCTTCACTCAGTCTCTTCTACAGGTACTATTTCGGTGGAAGCAGCTCTGCAGTAAATGAGTGCGTACCCAAACCTAAGATCTTCTCCAGAAGCATACGCAGAGCTAATGCACTCACATGCTATAATGTGAGCTTAGAACGCGCACGTACTGTGAGTCGCTCAAAAAGCTTTTTTGTTCTCACGGCACAGCTCTGGAATCAGCTTCCCCAGACCACTTTCCCTGACCAATACAATCTTGATACTTTCAAGAGGCGTGCGAATAGGTTTCTGATGGGGGCAGCTTAATCAGATTAGAAGATCTGTTTTTTTTTCTTTTATTTATTTAAAGTAATACAATTTATTAGTTTTTCATTGAGTAACCCCTAGCTTCGTTCATGGCTCATAGCTGTGCTAGGGGTGAAAATTCAGTAAAAAAAAAAAAAAACTTTCTGACCTTCACTTATTTGTTCTTTTCGGCTTTTGTTTTTCAAGGTATTTGTTGTGATAAATATTTCGATCTTATTATCATGGAAACGTAATTGATGATCTATGTCTCATTTCAGAGTAGTACTAATGCGTGACATTTTGTGTCGTTTTTCTTTATGATATCATGTTTACTTCGTAGTCTAAATGTAAAGAAAAACTGCATCTTTGAAAAATTTGTATAGCAGTGATGTAAATTTAATCATTTGAATGTAAGAATACGGATTTTAGGAACTACCATGGTAGGAAACAGAAGAAGAATAGAAAATGGTTGTGTTGAATAATTTTAGGTCAAACTTATGTTTTAAAGCATATTCATTTATATTTGTGCTTTTCGTAGGCTTATTTCAGCCTATACATTGTTCATGCTAGGTGGTGGGATAGCTTAGTTGGTTAAGGGCCCCACTGTCCTATCTCTAGTTTTCTAAACTTCCATCTTAACGTTTCTTTCTTCATCTACCTCTTATCATTGTACTTTTCTTTTGAGACTTGAACTGCCTGTGAATGCGCCCAAACTTGCATGAAAAAGTTACTGAATGAAGCGCTTATAACCTACAATTTTTCAGAATCAAATTAGACGGCCTATGCCTATACTGACAATTTTACATGCATTTTATGTAACCGAGTTAACTGAGTTTTGCCGAATTATTTTACTGAGTTATAACCGAGTTTTTTTTGAAAATTTCAGCATACCGACTTTAACTTAGCTTGGTTAATTTCCGGTAAACTCGTTTAACTTAGTTTTGACTGAATTTCTTGAAAAGCTCAGTTGACAACACTGAATTGATCTGAAGCTGCACTTCAGACCACAGCGACTGGCACAGACTGGTGGAAGATGAAATGGTGGAAATTGCGAAACTAGGATGACCAGGTTGCCGACAAGTTACACGATACGAGGACGCTGGATACTGATAAACTGTTAGACGAAATGTGCAGTGAATCCGAAGAGCAGGTCTGATTTCTTCAGAAAAGTGAGACCTGGACGGAAGCGACTTGGCAGGGAAACCTGGTGGTGGAACGAGTTAGTACACGCGGCATTGAGAAGAATAAGGCTTGCGTGGTATGGAGACGGTCGCAAGCGGCTGATGACTTAAGGCGACTTAAAGTAGCGAAGGCAGCTGCGAAGAGAGCAATGCTGATCACTTTGCCGACTTTTATGGTGAGCTTTACACGCGAGAAGGAGCAAGCAAGGTGTATTGGCTTCAATCAAGCAATCCAAGATTTCGGACAAAATACAGGCATCAAAGACGCAAACCACCGAGTTTCAACTGAAGCCCAAAGAGATTCTTAATCGGTGGAGCGGATACTTCGCAGGATTGGGCTATGTCGAGTTCCCACATCCGCCGATTAAGAGCGCTGGACTGGTTCCTGAAATCATGCCAAGGGAAGTCATGACAGCGCTGAAGAAAATGGCTCACTAATACTAAATATCTTATGTGACCTCTAGGTCATTGCTTCCACCACACCACATGAGTAAAGTGGGGAATTCAATGTTCATTATAATTATGTGATGTATCGGCATTAATACTCTTACTAATCCATTTTGTACGCGAATGTATGTGCGTGCTTATGGATACGCTGAGGTTCGTATCAGCATTAAGTTCACTATCTAACAACGACAATATGATGGGAAGTATAAGTCTTAAGTCATAATTGTTTATGCTGAAATATACAGAAAACGCAAGGCGATGGCCGCAAGGGCACTTACAAGCAAGCGTTAATAACACGTGTAACATGCGCATGACATCAGTGCAGTTTACCATCAACAAAAAATACATGAGATATATATATATATATACATGTATATATATTCACTGGTTTACAGAATGATCATGATGTACATCATATACCATCATAAACAAATTACTTGCGACCTACATATTTACAAATTTTCAGAGTTATCATGATATACATCATATGCCATATACAAAATACGCATATTTACAAATTTGCAGTGATGATCACGACATGATAAACGCTCACTGGGTGGGAGTCCTCACAATGGAACTAAAGAACGTAAATGCTTACCATCGAATATAGAAATAAATGTAGCAAATTATACAAAATTTACACTTTAATGATCATGCTCACAATATAGTGGTTAAATATAATGTTAGGGCTGTGTGCAGTGCACAGGTTCTTCTGCTTGAACCGTTTGTCGAGCCAGTGTTGGTAGCGCACAGCCCTAATAGGTACACATCAAGCAATGCCAATCGTCATGCAAATCGTACCTTCCTGTAATGGGTTATGAGAAGTAAATTTCAAAATTCATCGAAGACATTCCCAGCATTTTAGGGGGCAGTGACAGGTTGACATTACAAGTCAAGCTCTGATTGTATGAAAGTTAGGCGGAGAGCGCCAGTGAATGTGATGTCGGGGAATTCTGGTAAAAAGTCGAAACACCAGGGAGAACGCCAACCCTAATGTAAATCCCTATATTTTGCCGTATATATTTCCCAATATCTCTTCCAGAGAAAGCGCTGCAGCAGGTTCAACAAGCCCAAAAAGATCTGATGAACCTTTGTCGGGATAAGCAGACATAAATTAGACAAAGAGTAGAAAGCTTTAAGGCACTCGATGTGGTTAAAAGAAAACGTACGATATTCTTCAGTGACTTCACTTCCAAGCAGCAAATCCTCGCCTCGAAAAACTAGATTGAGTTCTGAAATTCAATGGCTTTCACAACGTATGGCTTGCACTTAGTCAATATATGTGTACTAATATGATTATTCACTGGATGACACATTTAGAATGGATGTTGGTTTAAATTTAACAAATGCATACAAATAATTCTCTGGATAAAGCAACAACAACAAAAGCTCTTTGATCGCAGCTCTGTAAATTTCATGCGTTGTGAGCCACTGCAGTACATGGTGGGACTGTGCGCGTTGCACCGGTTCTTCTGCTTACACCGTTTCCCGGTCGGTGCACAGAAATGTGGAAATTTCGATCAAATTGACATTTTACTGTGCAGTTTGTTATAATCAATATAATTTTAATTTATGATCATTTTATAATATATAATTAATTTTGTATGTTTTCCTAGTCACAACAAGTAAGGAGAGAAAAGCATTTTAGTGTGCAATGTAATCAATCCAACCGCGGATAATCTTTTAGCAAGAGCAGATACTCTCACATCCCGAGTACGCCTTCATAGCAATAGAGGTGCTTTCGCGGGAGCTTGGCTGAACTGTCCACCATTCCAGTCTCTGCAGACGAAATTAACGAATGATGAAATTCGCATTGCAGCAGGTTTTCGTCTTGGGGCACGTCTATGTCAGCCCCATAAATATTCTTGTGGAGTAGCTGTTGATAATACAGGTGTACATGGACTATCCTGCTCCATAGCTGCTGGTCGCTCCAATCGTCATCATGCAGACAACAATTTATTGTCAAAGACATTGAATTCCATCAACACACCATCAATTCTTGAACCTTAAGATCTTGTACAATCTGATGGTAAGCGGCCTGGTAGTATGCTTACATGTTGCCAATGGAAAGGCGGGTTCAGTAGCAAAAGAAGCAGAGACGAGGAAGACTTTATAATATGAGACTCTCTTGGATTCCTACAGCTTCAGGGAGTTTCAGTTGAGATCCTAGGAACGTTCGGACCAGGTGCCACCCTTCTTGTTCGACGGATCGAAAGCAAGTCAGGTGACCTTCTAACAAAGGTCCAACTGACTCAACGATTGAGTCTTGCAGTACAATGTGGTAATGCTGCATCAGTCAGAGGAAGTCTGTATCGAACTTAATTATCAATCTCAATTTTTGTTGCTTAGAGGTGTACTGGCTGAATGGCCCTTTTGTGTACTTTAATTTCTAATAAAGTGAAATAGTTGTTAAAAAATAATCAGTCCAACTAGTACAGCAGTATTCAATTACATTTCAATTTAATTCAAACTTTTGATTCATTTATCATGAAAACAAAACTTTTTGAAAACCACGCTGCACCATAAAGGAATTCCTGATTTTGAGGAAAATGTGACGAATATTAGATTATTCAAGTTCATGATAAATCATCCTAGGCCACGAAATCTCAATTCACGCGACCTCAGAATTTCGGAATCTCATCCTGAATATTCTGTGCACCCTGTGTTGACCCTCTAAATTGTAGCATCCCAGGGCTAGCGCTCCGTCCGAAAGATTTTTGCAGCATCCGGTTGCATTGCAACATCACAGAGAGATTGCTTTGCTTTTGTTTGAGAGACTGCTCAATGATGTTTTGACGCTTTCAGCGATTGTTTTTTTCGTGACTTTGAAACATATATATTTCTCCTGACTAATTACAGTCATTGCCAATTTTACTATTTTTCGTTACATATCTTTATAGTGTCTGTTTGTTTTTATTTGGTTTTAATGAACTCCATTAAAACTGTCTTAGAGACATGAGGGTTAAGTATGATGAGAGTCACTTGCAAGTTTCGGCAAAGTTGAATTAGAAGAGGTCTATGCTAGTACATTGTAAATTGTTTAGCAATTTAAGAAGCTTCCTAGTACTTATAAAATTGTCATTGAATTCTGAAAAATATGCTCAACCATCAAAGATTCTAGACCCTCTTTCAAGATTTTGGAGTTGTAAAATTAACTGTCACAGCACAATTTTACAACTCGAAGCAAATAATATTTCAGCTGCACTTTGATAAGTGCTTCAGCGCAACGCTTTTAAATCTTCGGTGCACCGGTGCAGATAGGTGCGGCTAACGCACAGCCCTAGTCCAAAGTCATTGGAGAAGCGATTGCTACATTCTTCGTTCATAAAGAATATCTGAGGGATCAGTTATCAAATAAATTTTCAAGTGGAGGAGCCATAAATGTGAATGGCAATTTTAATTCGTTTTGCTTCGTTAATGTAGCACAATGCTGTATGCACAGTACAACCAGTAAAATCGGAATAAAATGATCTTACTTGGAATTAGTCACTTTTCAATTTGGCCATTTAGGCCTATACAGAATTGTGGAAAATGCAGCTCACGACATCGGGGGTTATGAATTAGGTTCAGTGTGAAAGCATTCATATCCCCCTCGCTAGATAGCATCATCCTCCGTGTAGCAGATAATCAATAAACATTATACACATGATCTGTAGCACGCGAATATAATGACCAAGAGACTCAACTTTCATGATTATAGGTATGCAAGAAGTTACGAATGTTTAATCAGATGATTTTTAATGTATCTGTGCCTTTTAACTTTTTGCGCGGTATAAAAGACTTCACTAATAAGTTACCATAATTGTGAGAAAATGCTATAGGAAAGTTAAATTCATTGCATACACCCGTTCCTTGCGTGCCCGGCATGGAAAATATTAATGTATCTCTTCCCTCTCATTTTTCCAGAAGATAAAAATAGAAGTTGCATTATAAGAGAACTGTTATCAAAGACTTTGTGACTCTTCCTTTACCTGTATAAATGTTTATGTTCACTTAACTGTACTGTACATGTTGACTGTTTTACTCACTATTTATATTCACTTTAAATTTGATTGGCTTTGGTGTTATAAGCACTTATGGGAGTAATAAAATATAAATTGAGAAAGGGTTCCGTTCTATGTATACTACCCACGAAAACAGCCTAAAATAATGCGTTAGAATAGGATATAGATATCGATCTTATCTATTAGATAAGATAGATATTGGTGCCAATATAATTTATTCTTAGTTGATCAGCACTTCAAGAACTGGCGTTTAAAACTCAGTAAAACGGAAGCCATATCAGCTGTTTTTCACATAGCAAACCGCCTGGCCTCCTAAGGTCTGTGACAGTTGCCATCACTGCAATCTCCTTTTACCGTTCGCCAAAATACATGGGAATGAAACTGGACGGGTAACTCACCTTCAAGGAACACACCACTTCAGTTGCGGTTATCCCGACAAGAGCTGGTATCAATTACCTGAGGCACAAGTTTCCATACACTGCGTACCTCGGCAATGGCACTTTGTCAACAGAAAAATATGGACATAACAACCATTCAGGTACCAAAATCTTACCAAGAATGTATTCACATCTTGTCGGAACATCGACAATTTCTTTAATGTGGAGAAAAACTTCAAGAACATCGGTATTCAACGTATTGAAGCCACCAGCAACAGTAAAATGAGGTGATGTAGAGTTATCAGATACATTAAATATAGATAATAAAGTTCGGAAGACAGAGCAAAAGCAGAAGTGTTACATCGTATGTATTCAACTTCAAAATATTAAACTCAATAAAAGTTATTTTATTCCTTCTCAGAGATCATAGATACAGATCTCTATGATCTTAGATAAACGCGTACTCCACCTTTTCTCCCATCAAGTCGATCAGAGCGAAATAAACAATGTCCATTAAACCACAATAAAGAATTTGTAATATGGGGCTGTAGCCAGGTTTCGCATAAAGCAACAACATGTGGTCGCCTGATTCAGGATACGCGGTACATATGGTATATTTTTGGATATAGAGACTTGAGCATTTATTATTCTCTTAGTTAAAAACACTAACATTAGTTTTTTCTTGAAGAATCCAGGGAAGCTGTCTATAGGTTTATACTTAGCTCCATGGAGAGATGATGTTGTGAAGTAAAGACTTTCATCCTTAAATACTTGAAATGATATTTATCTAAGTTATAAATATCAATAGTTTCAGTCTTCTAATTGTATGGCTATACAATTTTTCTGGTCTTTACCTAGTTATTAATTAGCATTTTACGACACTTAGCTACTGTATTCTGCTTTTTTTTCTACTTTCGATCCTCTGTTGTAGTAGATGTCATGCCTAAAACTTTGATTAAAAAGTGACTGTTTTCAATATTCTGATGAATAATTGGCAAATAATAACATTTTGCGTGTTTGAATTGATCGCACATTGTCCTAGTTTTTTTATATGAAAGTTGTCACCTGCAGGAGATGGTGCATTCGACAATTTACCGGATCATCAGCCGCTTCAAACTTTAACGTCTGATCGACCTCGAGTTGCCAACAAGCGACTACCATCCAAGGAGTTCCTTCGTGCTTCTGGGGTAAGCTATTGGTCTTCGAATAATTGTTTAGTTTTTTTGCATTATATTGCTGAATGAAACTGTTGCATTTAATTTTATTTTTGAGGCGCATGGCACAAAAGTAGCAAATTCGAAGCACAAACTTTCTTAAAACATTAGGATCCATATTTTTCAATCTGAATTCATGTTTCAAAAAAAATTTCATGGGAACTATTTTTGCAAGTAATGCCAATTTTTTTACTAAATGGCACTAAATGCTTTGTCTTTCGACGCACAAAAGTTGATAATTTTCAAAATGTATTTTGCTGGTCTGGCCTTGTCATTGAAATAGAAAGAAATCCTATGTATGATTTTATATAAACTTGATGAAGTGAATGTTAATAGCATCTCGAAGATGCATCTATACAAATTGATGTAGGTTCGCCGTGTGGTTTGTGCAGCTGGGGATACTAATAAAGTTAACAGATGGCAGGGGTCGCCGCCGTCATACTTTCATACTTTTTGGTGATTTTTTGAAAATTTCAGTAATTTCAATAGGTTCACCGTAACATTAAAAATATGTGAAAAATATACTTGGGTATACTTGGGTCATTCCACGACGATTCACCCAATTTCCGGCACTTAGTATCCGATTTTCCTGATTTTCGGACATATGTTTACTATGCACTAGAAAACATCAAATCTGAGTTATGTGCTTCAAACTCTGAATATAGCGGGATCAAGAGCTATTTTTAGAAATTTATTTTTTTCCAAAATTTGAAAATTATCAAAATGTTAATTTTCATGCAGCTGTAACTTTTTTCTGAACATACGTTGGGCAATCAAACTTTGCATGCAGCATCAGCCCAATACAAAGGAATTCTTGTATGAATTTCAATGGGTAACTGGCATGTAGAACAGAGCTACATGACTCCAAAGATGGTGAAAAAATAGGGTCCGCGAAAAAACACGAAAATTTTAAACTTATCTCACAACTTTCTGTATTCTTGTTGCCCGCAATAACCATGATAATTGTGTTGCTGTAATCAGTGTGTTTCACATCTGTGATCTTTAGCGGTAACCAGAATACAGAAAACTGCACCAGGCGTTCAAAAAAACGTGATTTTTCAAAAAAATGCCGAAAATGGCTGTTCTCAAGCTGAGCTAGCTTTTTTCTATATGCCAGTTTTGACTCCAATTTCACACTGAAGCTCAGAAACATGCTCAATTACCTGCAGAAGAAATTTGATCTGGTAACCGACAGTCGAAGTGGTTTAAATTTGCCAATTTTGATTTTGCACATTTTTTATAATACTGTATATGATGTCAACAGTATATAAGTAGTATCGAGAAGTAGTATATATAGTACAATAGTACTTGAAAACGTGAAGTTGATATGCAACAAGAAATTATTCCTTTGATAGATATCATGTATGAAACTTTGATATATTGCAATAGAGCAAAATGTGACTTTCAAATTTGAAATTTTGTTGCACTAGATATACTTCAATACTTCTATCTAGATATACTTCTTATCAATCGACATTGTAATTTTGAATAGTAAAGCTTATGAAAAATGCTCAGGATCGATTTATCTTACTGTTTTTGAAACAATCAGTCACTTTTAATAATTTCAATTATTCTACTGGTGAGATGTCATTCGCAACGAACCGGAGAAGAGCCCTAATGCATTTGTAACATAAATTTTCAAAGTTGATGTTGAAAATAATTGGGCCATGAAAGATACGGAAGACAATTAGATTGTGGTGGAAAATGATTTGGTTGTATGATATGGGTAGAATCTCTTTCAATAACAGATGAATAACTTATGAATTACCATGTTCATCAGCTTGCATCGAAAGATTCTTCATACAGGAAATGGATTTTTGATTGCACCAATCAATAAGTAAGCCTCAAATTGAAAACAATAGGCCTATTGACATTTAGTGTCATGACATTGTGAAAATATTGAGCATGAGAAGCCCCTCCATTCCCCTCTGAGGTTGTTCAATAGCATTCTTAATTAATCAAAATAAAAGTTTTGATGACATTTACATTGACAAGTCAAATGTAAAAGTTTTTGACCATGGGAAGGAAAATTATACAATCAGTAAATAATCGATAATAATGAATCCGTTGTTTTGCATTTGAAATAATACAACAAAATTTCCGCAGTTTCAAAATGTAAGTGATTGGTCAGCACATACGCTATTTTTCAATTGAATGTACATCGGACAAAACTGACGTAAGTAACTCGAAAATAGCTTTGTTTTTTTGTTGATGATGAAGAAGCGCAACGAGCGAAACCAGTGAATACAAGGTAGGTAACACACATATAATGACAACGTAAATGATGATGACTTACAGAAAAGGTACTGAATACCTGTCGCCTTTCTGGTTTCTTTAAATCGAGCTGATGCGCTTCTCGACGATAAAATCTATTTTTTGTTATTTGCTTAACCATGATAGATAGCTGGTATGTGGTCACTAATTATTCTCTGAAATACAAGTGAGCGATTTTTCATATTTTTCATTACTAAATCCTTTTTTATCGAGAACCTGGCCGTGACTCAGACAGAGCAATAAGAGCAAAGTTCAATAATTCCGAATTTGACGGATTTATTCGCAAGAAAATGAATCAAGTAATCATCTAGTCGATCGGATTCTACGTTAAACAGACTGAGGAACGAAATAGTTGATTGATTGATTGTCAGTGAAATATGCTGAGCTTCTGCGTGATCAGCTTCCAATCCAGACATCCATATTCGTGCTGCCATCTCCTCCAACGCTAGATTCAGCAAGGTGAACTTCCGCTTCCCTTCAGATACCATGTTCAGAGGATCAAGGCAACCAGAGCCTTCAACTTATATTTGATGGGGCATCGCATCAGAAATTTTTTCAATATTTTTTTTGCAGGAAATTTCTACGTTTTGCAAAGAGATCGATTTCTGGTTCTATGAAGCGAGTCTGAGTGACGAACTAGCAACAAAGCCAACATCGATGTATTTTAAATCAAGCAAATTTTCTGACATCAAGGGAACGTTTAATCCTGGGATTGTGGAGAGATGACGGGTAGCAGTCGGTCTAACAAAATGCCGTAGGAGAGAATCCATCATTGTTTCGCATGATTCGAAAAAATAGCAATATTGGTTTCTCACTCTGAAATTTTGTCAAAAAACCTCCAATTCAAGAGCTACAATCACAAAAATACAGCATTGCTTTTAGCAAAGGATCTTTCAATATCTCCTTCATATGACTCTGGTTCTTTTTTAATACGTGTCACTATCACATGTTCAACATAGGTCTCCAACTTAGGAATTTGAGAAATAATTGTTTCTGGAATATTCTCTACCCATCGAGTCGCTCATTATTTCGGAGGAACTTCTCATCTTTTGTTTTCGCAAAGTGTAAGTAATCTGCTCGTCTCGAATGAAGATAATTCAACACTTCTTAACGACTCCGAAGAAACATCATAATGTTATTCGACTTGTCAACTGTTCAAAGTGCACCATCGGCAATGCAAAGAGAACACGTTCCGATTTCAAGAAGTTCGGAGTCATGCTCGCGTGATTCTTTCATCAATCGGAAGACAGAATGGTTAACATTAGGACCGTCCATGGAAATTTGTAAGAATTTTGAAGTATCAAGGGGATTAAGTGCTTTGTGCAATTCGGACGCAGTGCGAATCCAAGAAAATGTGATGTCAAGTACATTGTGATGACTTTATACCCCATCCAGTACCATACATGTACTCGTAAATCAATCTGACCCCGATGTGATGCTTCATTCAATTATTCATCAAAGAAACACACAAAGAATGGTAACTTAGAGAGATCATTAAGTAAAAGTCCTTTCAGTTAAGAGGCAATGCCAAAACGTGATAGTGCAGCCAAATTTGTCTTCGCCTAGCTGCAAAGACTGTACAAGGGACTCATCAGGAACAATCACAGTTTTCATCATCTCAATCGACGAAGAAGCAGATCTGTGGGTCAAAATGTTTTCTGAAAATGAAGAGAATGATGTTAATATGATGATGTTATATGAATGTCATATGTTAATATGATGTTCATATGAAGCCGAATTCCATTTCCCGTGACTTTTCCAGACGTTATACATCCTGACAAAGGTTGGATCGGTTACTATAACGACAGAAGCTCGATATGTCCTCTTCATCACCTCCTTGCAAATTACAGTTGCATTATATGTCATACCAGCGCATACTTCGCTATGAGAATCGGTGCGTGTGTATTGCTTGCTTTGTTCTGATTGGCGCGCGTCACCAACTATAGTCGACTCAACAGCAATAAAATCCACACGAGTTAAGTAGCCTTCTAGCGCGTTCTGAAGTGAAAAGTAAAGTATTAGCGGAGATTCCGAGAGCATTTAAATTGCAAAATGGCGCAAGTGGTCAGATACGCATCTGCTCCATACTATGTTTCAAAACACTCAAACGTTATCTGCTGCAGATACGCTATTCTTGCATTGAAGATGTCAGATACGCTATGTTCTGAGTTGAACATAGCACTTTCATTTGCAGTTACGTTTACATAAATGATTCTATTGATGGCTGGGAGTCAAATACGAATTTATTGCATTGAATATAGGTGTACAAGTTTTGACTTTCTATCTAAAAATACAAAAAACTGAAAATCGCCAAAATGTCAGTTACGCACTTTTACCTTTTGACGGCAGATATGTAACTCAAACACATGGCCTTAATGGACAATGTTTGAGAAAGGTCAAAGCTATCAAAATCAATTAACGTCAAAATATGATCAATGGTTTTGGACACGGGAGCGTCACCAAATAAATTCGATACATCAAAACTGCACAGCTTTCTCGAACAGCTTTAAAAGAGTTGTCAAGTTTAGCTTGCACCAACAATATTTGTTCTTTGAATGACAATCTCTATACTCAGTTTGACGGTATGGCTATGGGCTCGAAGCTGGGTCCTACCATGGCTGCTTTCGCCATGGACAGTATAGAGCGTAAATTCAAAGATTTTCAGGCAACCAGCCTCTGTTTTACAAAAGGTACGTCGACGACTGTTTTTGCATTTTTCGGAATTAAAAAGAAATACAGAATTTCCTTGATTTTATTAATTCGTTGAGGAACAGCATCAAATTTACTGTTGATTATCAATCAGACGATTCCATGCGGTTTCTAGATGCAGGGGTAACCATTGATCATGGCGATTTATAGGTCTCTTTTGCTTTTAAAGACACAAATACCGGAAGGTATATTCCTTCGTCTGCCATGGCTCCTTTTTCGTAAAAAGTAGCGGCTTTCCGCTCTTTATTCTATCGATCTTTCCGAATTTGCCCTCACGAATTCATTAAAAGAATAACGTCAATTTTGAAATTCGATCTTTTGAATGGTTGCTCTGACAACTAAATGCTAAAAATCAAGGATGAGGTTGAACGCAAGCCGAATAATAGACACACTGAGCATGAGAATGATCTCAAATTTATCAACCAGAATGTTCCCTTTCTTAGCAAGCGTGTCGAAGATCTTAAGAAACGCATTTAAACTGTCAATAAATTGCTACCTGAAAACTTGAATATTAGATTGATTTTCTGAAAACCCTTGATTTTTGTCAGAACGTTGATGCTATTTCGAGTGAGCTCAAATTCGATATTGTGTATCTTTACAACTATGATTGCTGCCAAATGCGATACGCTGGTGTTATAACACGCCATTCAGCCACTCGAATAAACGAACACATGTCTGGTAAACCGACCCCAACAGAGATATCTATGCACGCGCATAATCCGTCACGTGAGAATTTCAACATCGTCGGTATTAAATGACTCTGAGAAGAAGAGCTTCATCGACCGCATCCGAGCAGCTACTTTTCGAGAAGCACGTGATGTTGGCGTCTCCTTCAGATCGCGTTCTTGGATCTCTTGACTAAGTTGTGCGCTGCTTTCCTTTCTGCGACAGGATGCCTGCTTACTAATGTCCTTCGACTCCTGACACAAAAACTTCCGGTCTACCGCCCGAAAACTTAGCTTCACAGTCGTCGAGACCAGTTACGCTTGACAAAGTCTTCGGACCTTCCGAGACGCAAGGCGATCCAAGAACGCGATCTGAAGGAGACGCCAACAAGCTTTGGAAAAAGTTGGAATCGGGAGGTTGCTCGATTGTTTCGTCATTTGAAAGCCTGGCATGAGATTCCAAAACCTCGTAAAACTGAACTAAACATCGACGATCCTCTTTGGTTTGTGGACTATTTGTGTGAATTTTGGGATGCGAACAGCTTCCTTCATTTGGCTGTTAGCGATGAAACGATGAAAGTTTTGTTTATGTCACCCGCAGACATAATTTCCAAAATGATCTAGTGTGGTCATTGACTCCGGACGAGATGCCAGATACACCATCCTCAATCAATCAAAAGCCCTGAATGTATTGGTGTCTTCATCTCATACCGGCGGATGATGTGGGTAATGAAACCTCAGGGACAAAGTTTGAATGACAATTACCTCAGAGAAATTTTAACAGATCGTGTCATTCCATTTCTTCAAAACCCCCTAAATATCCTGGATGTTACTCAGATTATCTCTCTTCACGATAAAGCACCGTGCATGAGAGATCTCAAAAATAAGACTCTTTTGACAGATGTGGTAGCAACAGTATAGTGTATATTTGTACAATGAATAAAAATCTTCTGATGCAATGTTGTCAAATCAGAATAAAGTAAGTTTAAGCAGAGATACGAAGCCATACAAAATTTGCGACAATAAACTCAATAGAGTAACGATCGTCATGATGACCGATTCGGTAGGACTGATGCAAAAGGAATGACCGAATTCTTACGCTTCATTATTCTGCATACGAATGTGCTGAGAAAAATTGAGTCTCATAGGGATCAGATAATGCAGTACATGGCAACTATTATTCTCAATACTTCGAAATAGTTTGCGACTTGCATGTTCGCGTCTGGCTCTTAGTGTTGTTTTGTCACATCTACACACTTCAAGATCTGGTGGATACATGATTCGATGTGCTCGAAGCTCGATGTGGTTTATACGTTCCTCGTCACCTTTCGATATATCAACAAACACAGGAGATACATATTCTAAGATAACCCGAATATACAACTCGTACACTTTGTGAAGATCTATAGAGACCAGATAGCTTCGCATCTTTCGGAGAGCATAGAAACGTTTCTTGGCTTTTGAGCAGACCCTTTTTATCTGGTCTTTCCAGCTGAAACGGCTATTTAAAGTAGCACCAAGAACAACAAGCTTTTGAACTACCTCAATACATAATTCGTCTATACCCGGGTTTTCATGCTTTACAATCAACAGTGCCTTTGACTTGGACTTACTGAGTTATAGGAAATTGTTTTTGCACCAATGCTCAACATTATCTACACTTGTATCTCCATTTTGCATCGGAGAGAAGCGTCATCTGCACTTATCGTAGAGAGGAAAAATAATACTGACGTCATCAGCGTATTTAACCATTGAGACATTCGTTGAGGGACCAAGGACTGAACCTTGCGGGACACCCTTCAGAACTACGAAGCACTACTTTGACAGCTGATGAACGATCAGATAATTAATCAGTAAATCACAGCAGGAAGCCCAATTGGAAGCCTTGAGATCTTAACTTTCATATAAGATGTTCATCTCCAGAGGTCACATGCAATAAAGGCCTACTGCTTGCGTTGTCATCATAGTGTTCTGTCACTTTATTTGCAATTTCTATTAGAGCTGTTGCTGTCGAGGCTGTGGGTCGAAAACCGTTTGATTCGCACCGAAGGTTGAAACAAATAGTTTGCGTATATCATTCAAAATAAGGCTTTCATGGATTTTAGATGGCGCTGTGAGCGAAGTTACCGGGTGCATTTTGGTCAATTTGGCTGGTTGAGATCTAGGTATTGGAGAAACAATGCCTCTTTTCCAGATTGTCGGAAATTTCCGCTGTATCATGCTGGCACGGAAAACATGCGGTGTAGGAGTGCAAAGGAGATCAGCGAGGAAGGAATAGAATCTGACCCACAGGACTTGCTGCTTTTTAGGGACTTGAGCTGATGATAACCGTCCAATTCAGTGAAGAGATACTCCAATTGTCATCATCGAGATGTAGGTTAGTAGTAAGAAAACGGCGAACACTCGACCGGCGCGCCCCTCCCCTCCCCCTCCCCCCTCTGGAACGGCAGAGTGTCGTGGTCGGCCGCCGTGGTGCTTCGAGTCTGACCCCCCCCTCTGGAACGACAGAGGTTGTAGTCTGTCGTGGTGTGCCGGCCAGGTGGGTTCACGTTCACAAACTGTTCGCTGACTCCCCCCCTCTGGAACGACAGAGTGTCGTGGTGGACTTGGGCGACCGCCAGGATTAGTCTTGAGGCTATAGTGTGTGATGTTTTTCGTGCAATCTGCTGAATGTTGGGTTGTAAAATGGGTTGTTTCGAGTGGAAGGAGTGGTCGGATGAGAAAACGGAGGCCGGATTCGGATTCAGCGTGAAATTCTGCATCGGTATGGTGAATTTGAACGCCATCGGAGAGAAAAAATTTTCGCTGACCTCCCCCCCCTCTGGACAGCTCGCTTCGATTTTGGCTTCCAGTGGACGGATTTTGTCGTGCAATAGCTCGTTTGAAAGGTAAGAGTGAGACAAAGTCACTGAAAGAATCGGCTTGTTCATATCTGTCTTCGTTTAGATGTGAGACGGCATTTAAGATTTTGGGACATTGGCGAAAAACGACAGAGTTAGAATTTGGGACGTTTTGGGCTGTAGCTTCAAAACGAAGCATCGGATTGGAAAACGGATTTCAGATTTGGAATCAGCTTGATGTTATTGTCCAATGAGGATCATCATCCAATGAGAATCAAGCATTTCTATATAAATAGCGAGCCTTCCACAGTGAGAATCATTCCATCGTTGAATCATACGAGTGACGGACGCACATTTTCTCTCTCTCTACTTCCCTATTCTATTATCCAACTAAAATGGTAAGTCGCTACTTTCCTCCCTCTCCTCCCTTGAACGTAAACTTAATACAATCTTTTTCATTTTTCAGGCATCTACTCCATCTGCTGCACTAGTAGGACAAAATGGCGGTCAAACGTTACAAGGTTCGCTACGGTCAGATCATCTACAACTGAGGCCAGTGGAAGAAACAACCAAGGTACATAATCCTACACCGCTACAGCGTAAATTTAAACAAGTCTTGCGTTATGACGATCATAGCGTAGTACTCCAAACGGGAATGCTCCCTTCCACGGATGTCAAGATAATGCGCAATCAGTATGGGGACTACATACTGATCCCCGTGAGTCCGTACATTCGCCACCAACTTGATATTATTGAGGATTACGTGACATTAAATATGGACATTCCTACTCCTCTTGCTCAAGAGTGGAAGGCGAGAGATGACAAGGATACTCCCTATAGAAAGATTTGGGATGGTAATCACATTTGCCTACCGGTATCACATTGGTGTACTTACTATAAGAAGGATGGAGATCATTCAATACCCATCAGATGTGATGAGCTCGGAGAAGGTACTTGGGATATCCTTTTCAAAGTGAATGGGCTATATTATGGTCGACACAAGGATAATAAAATAGCCTCTCTCTCCATGCATATAAAATCCATCCTATATATTCCAAAACCACCCAACGTGGATGACATAATTGATCAAATCCTTAACAGCAGTGGTACGAGGCGCAAGTCGGAGAAGAATGCTGCATCAAAACGCAAATCAAAGAAGGAGAATTACTAGTCCTTTCCTAACTCTACCCTATGACAATTCGCTTATGTGCTTTGAGTGTCGTAGACGTGGTCTTATTAGATACATTTTACTTCTTCGTTGCCATCATATCATTTGTGTATTTTGTCGTGAAAAGCATCGATGTAATTCTTCATTTTGTAATATGTTATAGAACGTTTCCTTAGATGTGTAATTTCCGTTTTAGGCTTCTATCATCATTTTTATGGATTGTGAGGGTGAACCTGTACAGGAGCTCAGTGCTATTGCTATGAACAATTGGGCATATCAGATTGTTAGTGTCTATCATCAACATGCCAACTGCGATCCCAATGTTGATCAATGGGCGAGAAAACACATTCATGGACTTAATCTGAAATATTTGCAAGACTATGGCTTTTCTTGTGAGAGTGCTCTTCTTATTGACTTTAAACGATGGTTAGCTGCTTTCAATGTTATACGCATCTTTTGTAATAATCCTGGTAAGGAGAGGAAAGTATTTCCCAATCTAATCATTGATGATATTTTGCTCCCGCCTTGGGATAGTAGAGTGAATCAACATTATTATGAAGTCACGAAACGTTCTAAGGATTTGTGTGTTCCTATTTTGTCTGTTCGTTGTAGTAGCTACGTTCATAACCAATGCTTCTTTCCTCCTTACCTCAACACTGCCAAAGTCCTGTATGGTTATCATTGCTCGCTGTATGATAGTTACCAGCTGTATCTCTTTTATCTCTTTCAAACCATTGATTTATAATGCATGCTTGTTACCGTTATTCAATAAATGTTACTATGAGAAGAGTTGTTGTTTTCATGCAATGGATGGGTTAGATAAAGGGCGATCATGTCTTTCTCAAACGACTGCGGAACATTACATTTTCATAGGCAAAGTTTAAAAGGAGCTGTTCAAGATTATGTGATAAATTTTCATAAAGATGAGACCGACATCGAAGCCGTGATCGAGGATGCTAGCACTCTATTTCTAGAGTTAATGAATACATTCTCTGATAGCATTGTCATGGCGCGATTAGTTGCGAAAATTAAGTTTAGTCATTTTGGAAAGGAAGAGGTGGAAAGTCGCTCTTCCCATTTTGCTTCTTATTCAATGGAAGTGGTAGATCAAACCGAAGAATTTTTTAAAAGACATATGATAAAAATTGCTGAAGGTCTTAACGCATTTAACCATCATGGTAGCAGTCTAGTAATTGAAGCGATTTCAGATATTCACATTCAACTTTCCATAAAGAAAAATTGAAAATGCAGTGGTACTTGATTGTAGCACAACTGGTTTTCGAGCTATGTCTGCTCACTCTCGAAGTATATTCCTTCTGTACATGCGTCTATTATTTAGAAAAGGCTAGCAAATTCATATCTTCAAAAAAACTTGCTATAGACATCAGTAACGGTGAAACTATGTGTTGCGATGTATGTAAGCGAAAGGATGGAAATGAAAGCGCATCTTCAAGATATGTAAGCATGCTTTTTGTCAACGCTGTTTCATACGTAATTGCATTCAACTTTGCCAATGTAACCACTGTGATATTGCTCATTTCGAGTGTCACTTATGTCGCAATAGTTAGTACCTATGCAAATGTGGTAAAGATAGGTTTTAGCAAAGACTAACACGGAAAATGGCGAAACGTAAAAGTCAAAAGTTTTCTTCAGCCATTCAAGCTCTCCGACGAATGAAAGCAAATCAGCGATACAATGCTATACGACATGCTAACGATAAATTCATTTGTGAAATTATTTCTCATGTGAGGAAGTTGAGGACGAAGAAATTAGCGCCAAAACAACGAAAGTTACTTAAGCGATATGCTACGAAATTGCGTTTCATCTCCAATCCTAAAGTCACACTTCAAAGAAAGAGGAGAACTGTAACACAAAAGGGCGGTTTCCTTTCAGCAATACTTCCAATGATAGCTCCTGCCGTGGGCAACCTATTGGGTAATATCTTTGGCTCTAAGCGTTAATTATGCAAATGTTGAATCTCAAAGTAATAAAATGGATTTCAGACTTCAATGTGATAAAGTTCTGACTGTATCAGGTCCATCTCATGCAGGTAAAACTGTTTTCACGCTGAATTTATTGGATAAAAGAAGGGAGTTGTTTAAGGAACCTATCAATCGAGTGATTTGGTGTTATGGTATTTATCAACCGTCGCTGTTTCAGGAATTGCAAAGTCGCAACTTTATTCGACATGAAGGAATTATTCCAGTGGATAAACTTCAGTCTAATGATGTTGTTGTATTGGATGATTTATTAAAAGAAAGTAAGAATTCAAAAGATGTTACAGATATGTTCACTCGCGCAGCACATCATAAAAGGTGCTTTATCATCTATATCACACAAAATTTGTTTCCTGATGGAAAAGAAGCTCGTACACGAAACCTGAATACACAATATTATGCTATTTTCAAGAATCCGCGAGATAAAAGTCAATTTGAAATTTTAGCGCGACAAGTTGCACCAAGAGGTTCAAAAGCCTTAATTGAAATTTTTCAAGCAGCTACTGAAAAACCACACGGTTACTTATTCATTGACTTTACGCAAGAGTGTCCGGAAGAATTTAGATTTCGAAGTGATATTTTGAAAACTCCCATGATTATCTACAAACTATGAGTTCTTATTCTCGCATGATTGTTATTCCTCAGGATGAATATGTACAATTGACTGCCATGCAGCAAGTAAAGCAACCTCTTGCAAATCAAATGTATAGGAAAGAAATAGATTATCAGCAAAATGTTCACATCAAAGATCCACATCGTGCTGTATTATTACAATCGGAAACTGTTGAGCAATTGAAAAACTTGAAGAATAAGATGCGTGACTCTGTATCGACTGCAACACCTTTAGCATCTCGCGCACATGCCATATCTCTTTTCAACAGTATTGAACCCCATCTCAATGTAAATGATAGAGGAGAAATCATTACAGATGAAAATAAAGTGATTGATGCTTCACGTTATGAAGACTTGATTCAGTATGCGACACGTAGAAAGCGCCGTCAGGGCTATGTTCCACCTGGTTGGACATACTTTCTTAAACTATTGAAAAAGCATAATGTACCAAAATTTGCTTTGAATAATGAGACATTGAAAGAACTTCATTCAACAGTGGCTACTGCTCCAATGCTTCAGACGATGAAAATGCCAACAAATTGGTTTAAGACGTCACCTGCTACATCCCCTCCCACACTCACTAAGCAGACAAGAGGAAGAACTCGACGTAGATCTACATCGCCACTAAAACTAGTAAAAGGAAAACGTAAAACAGCTCCTCCCAGGAAATACATGTTCTCAGACTATTAATATGAAGCAGATGTGTTGCTTGCCATGTAATGAGCCGCCAGAGGTGAATGTCGTTGTCACTTGCACTTGCTGCGCCAGCTCTCACAGTGAAACTCCTAAGCAATGTGAACATGATCGCAAAACCGCTAAAGCTAAATGCTGCAGTTGTTGTAAATGTAGAAAGGCAAGAAAGCAAAAAGATGAGAAGGAGGAAAAAGAGTCAGTCGTCATCGACTGAACGTTTGAAATCAATCTATTATGATGTAAAACATCCGGCAGGATTTGCATCTATCAAGAAATTATTAAAAGCGAGTGGTCTTCCACAATCACAAGTGAAACGATGGTTAAAGGGTCAGGCTACCTATACACTCCACAAACAAGCGAAAAAGAAGTACCGCACCCGCCATTATATTGTTCATGACATCGATGAACAGTGGCAAGCAGATTTGTGCGATGTCGCCTCCATTTCAAAACATAACTCGGGCAATAACTTTATTTTAACCGTCATTGATATTTTCTCGCGTTATGCGTGGGCTCAACCTTTAAAAACTAAAGAAGGGAAAGGAGTAGCAAAAGCATTCCAAACAATTTTTCAAGAAGGTCGCATTCCAAAAAGAATTCAGAGTGATCAAGGAAAAGAGTTTGAAAATCAGCATGTGAGAAGATTATTTGAGAGGCATGACATTGAGTTGTTTAGTGTAAAGAGTGCTTATAAAGCTGCACTCGTTGAACGTTTTAATCGCACATTAAAAAATCGCTTGTGGCGACATTTTACTGCCAACTTGACACAAAATTGGACAAAGGTTCTACAAGATACACTCCATGCCTACAATCACTCTATCCATCGTTCTATTGGACTCAGACCAATAGATGTAAATGCTGACAATGTAGATAAAGTGCGCGAATCATTCCAACGTAAACGCACTCATGTGAAAAGTGATGTGAAAATTGGTGATAATTTTTACAATACGGATGACACCAACGGACTGACTATGAAAGAGTTTAAGAGTGGATATACTATTTATGCATTTGATTTGACTGCTGACAGCGATATTAGTGCCCCCTATCGTCAAGCGAACGTGCCTCATAATATTCGTTTGGATTTGACGTTCAAAAGAACACTACCTGAGACGATCAATGTATTAATTTATGCAGTCTTCGATTCAAATATTGAAATTACAAAGTATCGTGACGTGATTCTTCATTATAATCGTTAATGAGTTGGTTGACTGCTGACGATATTAAGACTAAAGTGCAGCGTAATGCAGACGAAGCGACGTTGAAAGCTTTCGATAATGTCTATTCACTCGATACCTTACCACCTGCAGTAAATCACTATCCCATCTTTATTGTGCTAAACACTCATTCGCAGAATTTAGGCGGCGAGCATTGGAAAGCGATCTTTATTGGAGAAGACCGACGTGGTGAACTATTTGACTCTCTTGCTCAACCTCCAAATATACCAACACAGCAGTGGTTGAGAAAACATACGCGTCAATATCAGCGAAATGAACGCATACTACAACATCCACTTTCATCAACGTGTGGTGCTTTTGTACTGTACTTCATCTTAAAACGTTTACATGTATCTCGATTTGCATCTGTTATTCAAAACTTTTCATGTAATCCATCCTCTAATGAAAAAATGATTTGTAAGTTCTATCATGATTTGAAATAAAAACATGTTGGAAAAATTGTTTTTTATTTTACAATCCGCTGGGTACGCACATACTCGATGAGATAGTCTAGGATTACATTTGCTTGCACATGAGATTTTAGTCCAGTAATGATCACTTTACTATTATGAAAGATTGCAACATGCACAGGTAACCAACAACTAATGAGAGCTGCAGGAAAAAGTTCGGGTTCATAACACAAATTGTAACTGCTGGTACGAATCTTCAAAAATGATGGACTGTCACTCAATTGAGTAGAGATCACCATATTGTCCACAGTCAGATTCGACATCACACACCTCTCCCTCTTCCATATCCGACGTAGTAGTCTTTGTAGCTCTAAGCGCATTGACTGCGCCGATGAATGAGAAAGGGCGCCGAGAATCTGTACAGTCCCATTTGGGAAGAGTTGAAGATTCCGTGAATTGTTCATCTTCACCACTAACATTTGAGGTCGGCCCGGGTAATACTTGCTGTTTGGAAGCTGTTAGTGTAATGTTGTGAGATCGATTTTGGTGTATAGTCTGAAGCGACGGAGAATGTTGACGATGGTGTAGCGATGGCGCTTCATGATGAAAGAATGAGTAAATTGAGCGATGTACCTTCCTTTTATACTTTTCCCAACTACCTTGATGAAATGTGAAGTTAGTATGAAGTTGGGAATGATAGAGTTGAATTCGCCGATTGTTGACGCGCAGCCAAATGCGATTTCCAATACGTGAATGTCTTTTCATATAGAAGTATTTCAAATCCTTCATGATATGATGTAGAGATTGAAAATGACGATAAGATAAAGCAAACTCTCTTCTCACATTTCCAGTTGAATCTTTGAAATAGACGTTTCGATCATGATCCGTTTCAATACGTTGTAGGGAATCTAATTTCCAACTCATGGTGCGTGGTAGTCATGTCTGATTAAGATTTGCATAGTAGGGCGATGAACTCACGACGAATAAATGTCATGATGGAGCGATGTATGTATCTTCTATACTTCTCCCAATTGTATTTGCGAAATGAGAAACAGTTTGTGGAATGAGAATGGCAGATTTGAATTTCATTTCTGTAATGTTGAAGCCAAACTTGATCACCCAAGGAGATGAATCTTAATGTTTCAAAATATTCCAAATCCCTCATGATATCATTGAGGTTGACAAATTGTCGCCATGTTAATGTAATACCTCTTGATGTATGACCATGAGAATTTTTGAAGTGTACGTTTCCATCACGATCAACTCTGATATATTGTAGAGAGTCCAAAATCCAAGTCTTCATGATGTTATGCAAAGCCGCAGATCAGCAATATAAAAATGTCGTTTTATCATATTTTGCTTAGCAATGCGGCTACAAAGAGATTTGCTAGTAATCGAGCCGCACTTTTTTCTACTCCCATTGATCATGCACAACAGCTAAATGGAAATTGGGAAGTGGGTGTCACTCAACTTGTTTATAGCAACTGTGTCTATACTTTTGATCATGAGGTGATGACTATTAATATGAGACGTACAGCTGCTTACCAATGTGAAAAGGGGTGCCGAGTATACATTCCACAGTGGCCAAAGAAAGATCTCTTATCATGTAAAAAGTTTGTATATGATTTCTTGAATAAAGCGTGTAAACATATTGTCCAATTTACTCCGCACAATGATGATCATACTTATGTACATCATGTAGTTGAGAAAGATTGGATTGTTGGTTTAAGTCCAAGTTTAAGAAATGATTTAGGTTACCTCGCTAGCGCCTTAACAAGCTATGATAATTTTAACGTTAATTACCACACAAGTGGTCATAAACAGTTAATATATCGAGAGGAAGCTTATTATGTAGATCTTATTCCAAAAAATGAGAAGACGTTGGTGGAGAAGATTGTGATTAAGCCAAGAAAGACAAACATGACTCCTGAAACATTAGTGAAGAAATTTAATTTTCTCCTTCGAGTTGATGGTAAACAAGTGGCAACATTGACTTATATCAAATCATCTAATCATATTGCAATAAGTAAATTAAATGATGATGATCTAGTATTAGTTTGTTCAAAAGATTTTCATCAGTTCTTACGACATCGTTCTGCAGCTGTTCATGGAAAATCTGATATGCAACATTTACCATGTGAAAGGTCAAATCAATTTGATACAGAATGGACCGTATCTTTATACAGAAAGTGTGTAGAGCCTTTAGGTGGTATCTTACATGAAACAAGAGTGTTGATACCTCGCATTATTACTTCGGTTAAATTGGTTGTAGATTATTTAAATGAAGTGATTAATGAGCAACATATTTCATTTTCTGAAAAAGAAGGTGTTTTGTCTCTCACTATAAGTGGAAAAGGTATTGAACTAATTATGGATAAAACTCTAATGGACATTTTGGGTTTTGACCAAAATATCTTTAAAAGTGGTAATGTAACCAAAGCTAGCGCAGACATGTCGCTATCGCGTCGTATTAACTATTTTCAGATATATTCCAATATTGGTGAAGATGTACGTGTGGGAGATGTTGAAGCTCCATTGCTAGCAATGATACCATACCAGCCAAAAAGCTGCAGTATTTTATCTGAGCATACTTTCAAGAAAGTGCATTATACAAAGCTGAAATCAAACTACATCCCACAAATTGATATTGCCATTTATGACGATGCTGGTGCGTTGATTCCTTTTCATAAAGATGCTTTGACAAGTATCACACTCCATTTCCGAATGAAGAGTTAATGCAAAAGTATGCTAATATATTTTTCCAATGTGAATAATATGGAAAGTGAAAATAAGGACTCGTTTCTAATCTACTTACCCAGTAATGCTTCTATGAATAAATTTCCCAAAAATAAACCATCAGACTATCGAGTAGAATTAAATCACCCACTACATTTAGAAGGTGAATGGGAGGTTGGCGTTTCTAGTATTTGCTATGATAGCAATATTCAGAATGTGAATGATTTGGAAGAAATGATATTGACTCCTCGCACCCATGATGGAATAACGATGAATAATGCATTCCAGTTCCCATACAATTTAACATCAGATGGAAAGTGGAACTATGAATGGATTCACATAAAATCAGATTCTTATGAACCATTTGGGAATGAGAAAATTATTAAGGCATTCAACAGTGGTAATACTTCCATCATGAAGAATAAGGATCAGAAAGTTTATGAGTTTACTATCTATCATTGGAGTGGGAGACAGTTCCTTCGCTTTCATTCTTTTACTAAAGGTCTTACACTGAGGTTGGATAATGAATTCTATCCACATTTCGGTTTTGGTCATGGACTACATCTAACGTCAATTGCTACTGCAAATGTTAAAAAAGTTTATTCAAATCGAATCATCAAATTTCATTATAAATTTAAAATATTTGATGAAGATGTTGTAGAATGCGAAGAACGCATCATTTTGAAAAAGCGTGGTGTTCAACCTTTATCACTTATTGAGTTAGTAAAACGATGGAATGAGACTGTGGGTAAGAAGTATGGAGAAAATTATGGCGGACAAAAATAAGTTGATCATTCAGAAATATAATGACAAACTTACAGTTTATTTCTCTCCAAACTTATGTCATTTTGTAAGACATTATACACCTATTATTGGAAACGGTGTGGTGTATGCTTCTCATGAATATCACACTAAAGCTGATTCAGTTAATGATGAATGGTGAATGTGGTGTTAGTGAATGTTCCTCACTAAATTATTTATCGACACTTCAGAGAGTCGGATAGAGGAGGTGCTGTTAGTATAACTATCGTCACTGTGTGTATGTTGAAGTCTGTGCGAAGATAGTTCAAAATGTGACTCAAAAGACTGAATGCATAAATCGCAAGAAAAGGAGACATCGTTAACAGAATCATCCCTACCTTCGGAGATTGATGCTGACTTAGGTCTACAAACACTTCGCTTGATGTGTCGGATGAGATCACGCTTCCTCGAGAAGGGAGGGTGTTGGTGATGAAGTTGATGCCTGAAATTGAGGAAGATGCTATTAGCCACACGTTTGAGGGAGATGAGTGAAGAAATTTTCAACTTACCATTTGAACGAAATTATGTTTAAGCTTGATATTTCAACAAGATAGAGACTTCACTCAAATAATACGTATCAAATTTGGAATTCACTAGAGAGCAGTTCACTTGTACGCCTCAAATAATAACAGAATTCGCTAGAGAACACTTCACTTATGCGTCACGAAGACAGGGTGAAATGGCACGGGTGCCACTTTGCTTATATCCTTTCATGTTCATCATTCATTGGCTGTTGATTTTGATTGGTTGCTTGTTGATACTCAAGAATTAGGAAACGTTTCAAAGTCATTATTCACAGTCAACATGACAAGTCCTCCGACCACACCAAACACAAAATTCTCTTCTCCATGCTCAACACCAAAGGCGCTCGTTGCACCAAACGCTCCAACGAAGGGGAAGGTAGAGAAGGTGTACCGACTGGACAATATCAGAAAGTTGTCATTAGCAGCGGATGATGAAGAGGAGAGTGTATGTGAGAAGGAGTGTCCCGACTTAACAGGCGTGAGGTTGAAGTATCTCCAGTATGATACTGACGATGTGATGGAGATCACCAGCACCAAATTCCTCCACCAATTATGGGAGTGGTACACCCCTAACTCCCAGCCACGAACTATGGCGGAGTGGGAGTATATTGACAAAGTCAGGCTCGCAGTGGAAGAACGATTAAAGCAAGTGAACTGTTTTTGTAATCTATGTGAAGCCAGACTCTGGGACGATATTGATGATGAAGACCTTTTGAAATACATGCCATAATAAATTTATATTTCATATTATCTTTGCTTTCATACTGAATTACTTGAATGGGGCTTCAGTGGATGATTTAAGCATGTATACTTTTTCATTTGGAAATAGTAACACGCTTAGTCTAACTTGCAAATCTTATAACATTTCATATGGGTGATGATGGTAGTTGAAATAGTGTTAGATAAAATTAAGATAGCTTACACTTCTGATACAGGGATAGCAATCGACTGCGTTCCATGTGTAAAGAGCTTGTTAGACTACGAAAGAGAGAAGTGTGTTATGTTGCGTGTGGCGCGTGAGTGACCTCCCATTTCATTCCATTCATCAATTCGTCTCATTGATAGAGACAGGTAGAACTCATGGTTCTCATAACGTATGCAGTGGAAAGTTTTAGGCAACCTTCGACAGTTGGCTAAATGTCGCCCTGGCGCGAATGCATACTACGTTGAGACAGAGGCAATCACTTGCAAACATGACGCAGAGAGGTTTAACAAGATTGACCATTGCCGAATGTCCCTTGCGGTATACATAGCTATGGGTTTCACCGCCGCCCTTGACAGGAACGCCCGTCGAAAGGAAGTATTACACCGAACTTCATTTGCAACGTTCAAGTTGACTGATAGCAGATTCAACTTAATGATAGTATTCGCCAGTCCGAAGACTGCCCAGGGCAAACCGCGTGGAGGTTCTATCATGTCTTGCCCCATGGTGGCCCTTAAGAGAGCCGGTGGTTCATTCTCGGGAGTAACGTCATCTTACACCCTACCGATTCTGCTGAGAGAGTCTTTGACTCTCTCTTTGGTAGCACTGTCGACTTCCACACTAATTGGTATGTGACTGAAAAGTGGAATGTAGCGCCATTCCGTTGGATTGACAACACTTGCTGTCATCGCATTACCAATCTGAGCAAGATTGTTGTGGACTCTGTCTTGCTCCTCTATTCTAGCAAATTCATCAAATAAATTTCGCGGCCTTAACTGCGGTCCGCGAGGAGAGCTGATTTGACTGTTCGGCGTCTGCATGATTGAAATGAAATGAAATGAGAGGTAGTGATTTATATACCCCTCTAACGCCATGCAACGTTCAAGTTGACTGATAGCAGATTCAACTTAATGATAAGTATTCGCCAGTCTAAAGACTGCCCAGTGCGAACCGCGTGGAGGCTCTATCATGTCTTGCCCCATAGTGGACGATTATACGGTAGTGTGTTAGTAGATTCCAATCACTGAAAAGGGAAGATGATAATCATTTCATTTGTCTCATCAACGTTTATCATGGGAACAATCATTGAAGGGGCATCTAATGAATTACATTTCACTCTACTCCATATCATAAAGACTAACCTTTGTCGAATGGCTGAAGTACTCTGACCTGGCGAGAGAAAGCGTCACGTTGAGTATGAAGTCGAATGCCCAACATGAGCAACGGCTCAGAGGTTTCGGTCTAACAAACGACGAACAACCCGTGCAACACAATCCCTCTACGGCAGTACCCGCCGTCCCGAAGGAACGCTCGAGCAAAGGAGGTATTACAGCGATGATGTGCTTTATGAGCAGAAGTGAATCTCTTGATAGCAAGAGACTATTCAACTAGATAGCAAATCAAAACAACCTGATAGCAGGACAAATGTATAGTCAGTAATTTACACTTAGTGAGGAATGATAGATTTGAGTGTAGTGAGTGGCACTCGATCCCGTCGACAGCTCGAAGGCCTTGTACTGATCACTAGGGAAGTGAGAGATCTTCCCCGATACCCGCTATTTACAGCTTAAGACATCATTGTCACTGCCCCGAAGTGGTAACAGCAATGCCGAGTCAAAGGTAGTGATCAGTAGCTGGGATCTAACCCCTCAAAGCTGCCTTAGACTTAGTTAAATTTGAAATCTGATAGCAGATTTGAACTCAGCATACTTGAAAACCTTGAGGAAACATCCCAAGTTATTGCTTTGATCAGCTTGATAGCAAGCCGTAGAGAGCTTGATTCACCAGCGTTTTGCAATGGAGATGTTTAGAGGCCACCCATGACAAGATAGCTAAGACTCAACCGATTGGCGTTCAAAGTGCTACGTTGAGAACTGTGTCAAATGCCCAACATGAGACATGAGTTGTCCCAGCGGTTACGGTCTAAACTATGACACACTCCCTTGCCACACTTATCACTACGGCATCGTCCGCCGTCCCGAAGGAACACCCTGTCAGTGGAATATTACAGCAAAACTCTCCGTGTCTTGCTCGCTTTCAGTGAAAAGCCGCTTATACCATGAGACGACTGGCTCAGACATGAAAACCTGTAGAGTTGGTAAGAGGTGGACAGACTTTTAGCAGCTTGATAGCAAGCCGTAGAGAGCTTGATTCACCAGCGTTTTGCAATGGAGATGTTTAGAGGCCACCCATGACAAGATAGCTAAGACTCAACCGATTGGCGTTCAAAGTGCTACGTTGAGAGCTGTGTCAAATGCCCAACATGAGACATGAGTTGTCCCAGCGGTTACGGTCTAAACTATGACACATTCCCTTGCCACACTTATCACTACGGCATCGTCCGCCGTCCCGAAGGAACACCCTGTCAGTGGAATATTACAGCAAAACTCTCCGTGTCTTGCTCGCTTTCAGTGAAAAGCCGCTTATAGCATGAGAAGACTGGCTCAGACATAATTAAAAATGCTTTCATTGACTTCAGCAGGGTCGAAAACCCCAGAAAACCTCCAAAACTAGTGAATTTAAATTTTTCAACTTTTTAGCACTACTTATCAAATTTTATAAGTAGTCTGTCACTTAGGGAAGGTCAATAGCGACCGAACCTTTTTTGAATCAAGTCAAACGGACTTGTAGAAGCAAAGTTACAAGCCTTTAAAGTTTTGGAGTCTTTTATGGCCTGGAGACGAAGGCCATCTCCTGGCGAACCTCTAAGTCTAACGCCTTAGCTGATATCAGCAATGAAATTTTCTAAGTCGGTTTCTTACGGAAACTCGGGATTTGGAATGTCCGAAGCTATCATCGGAGCTCAGAGAGACGACCTACCTCTGACAATCGCTCTCGTCTTAATGACAAGTCTCTGTCGGTTTCCAGCTTATATAGTGTGTGGCGATCAGCTCATGACGTAATACCCATCATCCAAACACTGAAAACCCGTCTATCTCCGGTTCTAGTGCTCCGATTGAGCTGGAAATACACCATTTCCATGTAGAATTTGACGCTGAATCCGAATCTGGCCTCCGTTTTCCCATCCGATGCTTCGTTTTGGCTCTACAGTAGGCAGCCATCGCAAAAATTCTAACTCGTTTTTCCGAAAAATGTTGAAAATTTTTCTCTCCGATTGACTTGAAACTCTCCGATTGACATGAAACTCACCATACAGATAGAGAATTTCACGCTGATTCCAAATCTGAAATCCGTTTTCCAATCCGATGCTTCGTTTTGAAGCTACAGCCCAAAACGTCCCAAATTCTAACTCTGTCGTTTTTCGCCAATGTCCCAAAATCTTAAATGGCGTCTCACATCTAAACGAAGACAGATAGGAACAAGCCGATTCTTTCAGTGAATTTGTCTCACTCTTAGCTTTCAAACGAGCTATGGCACGACAAAATCCGTCCACTGGAAGCCAAAATCGAAGCGAGCTGTCCAGAGGGGGGGGGACGTCAGCGAAAATTTTTTCTCTCCGATTGACTTGAAACTCACCATACAGATAGAGAATTTCACGCTGATTCCAAATCTGAAATCCGTTTTCCAATCCGATGCTTCGTTTTGAAGCTACAGCCCAAAACGTCCCAAATTCTAACTCTGTCGTTTTTCGCCAATGTCCCAAAATCTTAAATGGCGTCTCACATCTAAACGAAGACAGATAGGAACAAGCCGATTCTTTCAGTGAATTTGTCTCACTCTTAGCTTTCAAACGAGCTATGGCACGACAAAATCCGTCCACTGGAAGCCAAAATCGAAGCGAGCTGTCCAGAGGGGGGGGGGAGGTCAGCGAAAATTTTTTCTCTCCGATGGCGTTCAAATTCACCATACCGATGCAGAATTTCACGCTGAATCCGAATCTGGCCTCCGTTTTCTCATCCGATGGTTCGTTTGGGCGCTACACACCAGAACGTCCCAAATTCTAACTCTGTCGTTTTTTCGAAAAATGTTGAAAATTTTTTCTCGCCGATTGCCTTGAAACTCACCATACAGATAGAGAATTTCACGCTGATTCCAAATCTGAAATCCGTTTTCCAATCCGATGCTTCGTTTTGAAGCTACAGCCCAAAACGTCCCAAATTCTAACCCTGTCGTTTTTCGCCAATGTCCCAAAATCTTAAATGGCGTCTCACATCTAAACGAAGACAGATAGGAACAAGCCGATTCTTTCAGTGAATTTGTCTCACTCTTAGCTTTCAAACGAGCTATGGCACGACAAAATCCGTCCACTGGAAGCCAAAATCGAAGCGAGCTGTCCAGAGGGGGGGGACGTCAGCGAAAATTTTTTCTCTCCGATTGACTTGAAACTCACCATACAGATAGAGAATTTCACGCTGAATCCAAATCTGAAATCCGTTTTCCAATCCGATGCTTCGTTTTGAAGCTACAGCCCAAAACGTCCCAAATTCTAACTCTGTCGTTTTTCGCCAATGTCCCAAAATCTTAAATGGCGTCTCACATCTAAGGGAAGACAGATAGGAACAAGCCGTTTCTTTCAGTGAATTTGTCTCACTCTTAGCTTTCAAACGAGCTATGGCACGACAAAATCCGTCCACTGGAAGCCAAAATCGAAGCGAGCTGTCCAGAGGGGGGGGAGGTCAGCGAAAATTTTTTCTCTCCGATGGCGTTCAAATTCACCATACCGATGCAGAATTTCACGCTGAATCCGAATCTGGCCTCCGTTTTCCCATCCGATGGTTCGTTTTGGCGCTACACACCAAAACGTCCCAAATTCTAACTCTGTCGTTTTTTCGAAAAATGTTGAAAATTTTTTCTCGCCGATTGCCTTGAAACTCACCATTTAGATGGAGAATTTCACGCTGATTCCAAATCTGAAATCCGTTTTCCAATGCGATGCTTCGTTTTGAAGCTACAGCCCAAAACGTCCCAAATTCTAACTCTGTCGTTTTTCGCCAATGTCCCAAAATCTTAAATGGCGTCTCACATCTAAACGAAGACAGATAGGAACAAGCCGATTCTTTCAGTGAATTTGTCTCACTCTTAGCTTTCAAACGAGCTATGGCACGACAAAATCCGTCCACTGGAAGCCAAAATCGAAGCGAGCTGTCCAGAGGGGGGGGGGGACGTCAGCGAAAATTTTTTCTCTCCGATGGCGTTCAAATTCACCATACCGATGCAGAATTTCACGCTGATTCCAAATCTGAAATCCGTTTTCCAATCCGATGCTTCGTTTTGAAGCTACAGCCCAAAACGTCACAAATTCTAACTCTGTCGTTTTTCGCCAATGTCCCAAAATCTTAAATGGCGTCTCACATCTAAACGAAGACAGATAGGAACAAGCCGATTCTTTCAGTGAATTTGTCTCACTCTTAGCTTTCAAACGAGCTATGGCACGACAAAATCCGTCTACTGGAAGCCAAAATCGAAGCGAGCTGTCCAGAGGGGGGGGACGTCAGCGAAAATTTTTTCTCTCCGATTGACTTGAAACTCACCATACAGATAGAGAATTTCACGCTGATTCCAAATCTGAAATCCGTTTTCCAATCCGATGCTTCGTTTTGAAGCTACAGCCCAAAACGTCCCAAATTCTAACCCTGTCGTTTTTCGCCAATGTCCCAAAATCTTAAATGGCGTCTCACATCTAAACGAAGACAGATAGGAACAAGCCGATTCTTTCAGTGAATTTGTCTCACTCTTAGCTTTCAAACGAGCTATGGCACGACAAAATCCGTCCACTGGAAGCCAAAATCGAAGCGAGCTGTCCAGAGGGGGGGGGGGACGTCAGCGAAAATTTTTTCTCTCCGATGGCGTTCAAATTCACCATACCGATGCAGAATTTCACGCTGAATCCGAATCTGGCCTCCGTTTTCCCATCCGATGGTTCGTTTTGGCGCTACACACCAAAACGTCCCAAATTCTAACTCTGTCGTTTTTTCGAAAAATGTTGAAAATTTTTTCTCGCCGATTGCCTTGAAACTCACCATACAGATAGAGAATTTCACGCTGATTCCAAATCTGAAATCCGTTTTCCAATCCGATGCTTCGTTTTGAAGCTACAGCCCAAAACGTCCCAAATTCTAACTCTGTCGTTTTTCGCCAATGTCCCAAAATCTTAAATGGCGTCTCACATCTAAACGAAGACAGATAGGAACAAGCCGATTCTTTCAGTGAATTTGTCTCACTCTTAGCTTTCAAACGAGCTATGGCACGACAAAATCCGTCCACTGGAAGCCAAAATCGAAGCGAGCTGTCCAGAGGGGGGGGGGACGTCAGCGAAAATTTTTTCTCCGATGGCGTTCAAATTCACCATACCGATGCAGAATTTCACGCTGAATCCGAATCTGGCCTCCGTTTTCCAATCCGATGGTTCGTTTTGGCGCTACACACCAAAACGTCCCAAATTCTAACTCTGTCGTTTTTTCGAAAAATGTTGAAAATTTTTTCTCGCCGATTGCCTTGAAACTCACCATACAGATAGAGAATTTCACGCTGATTCCAAATCTGAAATCCGTTTTCCAATCCGATGCTTCGTTTTGAAGCTACAGCCCAAAACGTCCCAAATTCTAACTCTGTCGTTTTTCGCCAATGTCCCAAAATCTTAAATGGCGTCTCACATCTAAACGAAGACAGATAGGAACAAGCCGATTCTTTCAGTGAATTTGTCTCACTCTTAGCTTTCAAACGAGCTATGGCACGACAAAATCCGTCCACTGGAAGCCAAAATCGAAGCGAGCTGTCCAGAGGGGGGGGGAGGTCAGCGAAAATTTTTTCTCTCCGATGGCGTTCAAATTCACCATACCGATGCAGAATTTCACGCTGAATCCGAATCTGGCCTCCGTTTTCCCATCCGATGGTTCGTTTTGGCGCTACACACCAAAACGTCCCAAATTCTAACTCTGTCGTTTTTTCGAAAAATGTTGAAAATTTTTTCTCGCCGATTGCCTTGAAACTCACCATACAGATAGAGAATTTCACGCTGATTCCAAATCTGAAATCCGTTTTCCAATCCGATGCTTCGTTTTGAAGCTACAGCCCAAAACGTCACAAATTCTAACCCTGTCGTTTTTCGCCAATGTCCCAAAATCTTAAATGGCGTCTCACATCTAAACGAAGACAGATAGGAACAAGCCGATTCTTTCAGTGAATTTGTCTCACTCTTAGCTTTCAAACGAGCTATGGCACGACAAAATCCGTCCACTGGAAGCCAAAATCGAAGCGAGCTGTCCAGAGGGGGGGGACGTCAGCGAAAATTTTTTCTCTCCGATTGACTTGAAACTCACCATACAGATAGAGAATTTCACGCTGATTCCAAATCTGAAATCCGTTTTCCAATCCGATGCTTCGTTTTGAAGCTACAGCCCAAAACGTCCCAAATTCTAACTCTGTCGTTTTTCGCCAATGTCCCAAAATCTTAAATGGCGTCTCACATCTAAACGAAGACAGATAGGAACAAGCCGATTCTTTCAGTGAATTTGTCTCACTCTTAGCTTTCAAACGAGCTATGGCACGACAAAATCCGTCCACTGGAAGCCAAAATCGAAGCGAGCTGTCCAGAGGGGGGGGGAGGTCAGCGAAAATTTTTTCTCTCCGATGGCGTTCAAATTCACCATACCGATGCAGAATTTCACGCTGAATCCGAATCTGGCCTCCGTTTTCCCATCCGATGGTTCGTTTTGGCGCTACACACCAAAACGTCCCAAATTCTAACTCTGTCGTTTTTTCGAAAAAAATTTTTTCTCGCCGATTGCCTTGAAACTCACCATACAGATAGAGAATTTCACGCTGATTCCAAATCTGAAATCCGTTTTCCAATCCGATGCTTCGTTTTGAAGCTACAGCCCAAAACGTCCCAAATTCTAACCCTGTCGTTTTTCGCCAATGTCCCAAAATCTTAAATGGCGTCTCACATCTAAACGAAGACAGATAGGAACAAGCCGATTCTTTCAGTGAATTTGTCTCACTCTTAGCTTTCAAACGAGCTATGGCACGACAAAATCCGTCCACTAGAAGCCAAAATCGAAGCGAGCTGTCCAGAGGGGGGGGACGTCAGCGAAAATTTTTTCTCTCCGATTGACTTGAAACTCACCATACAGATAGAGAATTTCACGCTGATTCCAAATCTGAAATCCGTTTTCCAATCCGATGCTTCGTTTTGAAGCTACAGCCCAAAACGTCCCAAATTCTAACCCTGTCGTTTTTCGCCAATGTCCCAAAATCTTAAATGGCGTCTCACATCTAAACGAAGACGGATAGGAACAAGCCGATTCTTTCAGTGAATTTGTCTCACTCTTAGCTTTCAAACGAGCTATGGCACGACAAAATCCGTCCACTGGAAGCCAAAATCGAAGCGAGCTGTCCAGAGGGGGGGGGGACGTCAGCGAAAATTTTTTCTCTCCGATGGCGTTCAAATTCACCATACCGATGCAGAATTTCACGCTGAATCCGAATCTGGCCTCCGTTTTCCCATCCGATGGTTCGTTTTGGCGCTACACACCAAAACGTCCCAAATTCTAACTCTGTCGTTTTTTCGAAAAATGTTGAAAATTTTTTCTCGCCGATTGCCTTGAAACTCACCATACAGATAGAGAATTTCACGCTGATTCCAAATCTGAAATCCGTTTTCCAATCCGATGCTTCGTTTTGAAGCTACAGCCCAAAACGTCCCAAATTCTAACTCTGTCGTTTTTCGCCAATGTCCCAAAATCTTAAATGGCGTCTCACATCTAAACGAAGACAGATAGGAACAAGCCGATTCTTTCAGTGAATTTGTCTCACTCTTAGCTTTCAAACGAGCTATGGCACGACAAAATCCGTCCACTGGAAGCCAAAATCGAAGCGAGCTGTCCAGAGGGGGGGGAGGTCAGCGAAAATTTTTTCTCTCCGATGGCGTTCAAATTCACCATACCGATGCAGAATTTCACGCTGAATCCGAATCTGGCCTCCGTTTTCCCATCCGATGGTTCGTTTTGGCGCTACACACCAAAACGTCCCAAATTCTAACTCTGTCGTTTTTTCGAAAAATGTTGAAAATTTTTTCTCGCCGATTGCCTTGAAACTCACCATACAGATAGAGAATTTCACGCTGATTCCAAATCTGAAATCCGTTTTCCAATCCGATGCTTCGTTTTGAAGCTACAGCCCAAAACGTCCCAAATTCTAACCCTGTCGTTTTTCGCCAATGTCCCAAAATCTTAAATGGCGTCTCACATCTAAACGAAGACAGATAGGAACAAGCCGATTCTTTCAGTGAATTTGTCTCACTCTTAGCTTTCAAACGAGCTATGGCACGACAAAATCCGTCCACTGGAAGCCAAAATCGAAGCGAGCTGTCCAGAGGGGGGGGGACGTCAGCGAAAATTTTTTCTCTCCGATTGACTTGAAACTCACCATACAGATAGAGAATTTCACGCTGATTCCAAATCTGAAATCCGTTTTCCAATCCGATGCTTCGTTTTGAAGCTACAGCCCAAAACGTCCCAAATTCTAACCCTGTCGTTTTTCGCCAATGTCCCAAAATCTTAAATGGCGTCTCACATCTAAACGAAGACGGATAGGAACAAGCCGATTCTTTCAGTGAATTTGTCTCACTCTTAGCTTTCAAACGAGCTATGGCACGACAAAATCCGTCCACTGGAAGCCAAAATCGAAGCGAGCTGTCCAGAGGGGGGGGGAGGTCAGCGAAAATTTTTTCTCTCCGATGGCGTTCAAATTCACCATACCGATGCAGAATTTCACGCTGAATCCGAATCTGGCCTCCGTTTTCCAATCCGATGGTTCGTTTTGGCGCTACACACCAAAACGTCCCAAATTCTAACTCTGTCGTTTTTTCGAAAAATGTTGAAAATTTTTTCTCGCCGATTGCCTTGAAACTCACCATACAGATAGAGAATTTCACGCTGATTCCAAATCTGAAATCCGTTTTCCAATCCGATGCTTCGTTTTGAAGCTACAGCCCAAAACGTCCCAAATTCTAACCCTGTCGTTTTTCGCCAATGTCCCAAAATCTTAAATGGCGTCTCACATCTAAACGAAGACAGATAGGAACAAGCCGATTCTTTCAGTGAATTTGTCTCACTCTTAGCTTTCAAACGAGCTATGGCACGACAAAATCCGTCCACTGGAAGCCAAAATCGAAGCGAGCTGTCCAGAGGGGGGGGGGACGTCAGCGAAAATTTTTCTCTCCGATGGCGTTCAAATTCACCATACCGATGCAGAATTTCACGCTGAATCCGAATCTGGCCTCCGTTTTCCCATCCGATGGTTCGTTTTGGCGCTACACACCAAAACGTCCCAAATTCTAACTCTGTCGTTTTTTCGAAAAATGTTGAAAATTTTTTCTCGCCGATTGCCTTGAAACTCACCATACAGATAGAGAATTTCACGCTGATTCCAAATCTGAAATCCGTTTTCCAATCCGATGCTTCGTTTTGAAGCTACAGCCCAAAACGTCCCAAATTCTAACCCTGTCGTTTTTCGCCAATGTCCCAAAATCTTAAATGGCGTCTCACATCTAAACGAAGACAGATAGGAACAAGCCGATTCTTTCAGTGAATTTGTCTCACTCTTAGCTTTCAAACGAGCTATGGCACGACTAAATCCGTCCACTGGAAGCCAAAATCGAAGCGAGCTGTCCAGAGGGGGGGGACGTCAGCGAAAATTTTTTCTCTCCGATTGCCTTAAAAACTCACCATACAGATAGAGAATTTCACGCTGATTCCAAATCTGAAATCCGTTTTCCAATCCGATGCTTCGTTTTGAAGCTACAGCCCAAAACGTCCCAAATTCTAACTCTGTCGTTTTTCGCCAATGTCCCAAAATCTGAAATGGCGTCTCACATCTAAACGAAGACAGATAGGAACAAGCCGATTCTTTCAGTGAATTTGTCTCACTCTTAGCTTTCAAACGAGCTATGGCACGACAAAATCCGTCCACTGGAAGCCAAAATCGAAGCGAGCTGTCCAGAGGGGGGGGAGGTCAGCGAAAATTTTTTCTCTCCGATGGCGTTCAAATTCACCATACCGATGCAGAATTTCACGCTGAATCCGAATCTGGCCTCCGTTTTCCTATCCGATGGTTCGTTTTGGCGCTACACACCAAAACGTCCCAAATACTAACTCTGTCGTTTTCTCGAAAAATGTTGAAAATTTTGTCTCTCCGATTGCCTTAAAAACTCACCATACAGATAGAGAATTTCACGCTGATTCCAAATCTGAAATCCGTTTTCCAATCCGATGCTTCGTTTTGAAGCTACAGCCCAAAACGTCCCAAATTCTAACCCTGTCGTTTTTCGCCAATGTCCCAAAATCTTAAATGGCGTCTCACATCTAAACGAAGACAGATAGGAACAAGCCGATTCTTTCAGTGAATTTGTCTCACTCTTAGCTTTCAAACGAGCTATGGCACGACAAAATCCGTCCACTGGAAGCCAAAATCGAAGCGAGCTGTCCAGAGGGGGGGGACGTCAGCGAAAATTTTTTCTTCCGATGGCGTTCAAATTCACCATACCGATGCAGAATTTCACGCTGTTTTTCTCTCCGATTGACTTGAAACTCACCATACAGATAGAGAATTTCACGCTGATTCCAAATCTGAAATCCGTTTTCCAATCCGATGCTTCGTTTTGAAGCTACAGCCCAAAACGTCCCAAATTCTAACCTGTCGTTTTTCGCCAATGTCCCAAAATCTTAAATGGCGTCTCACATCTAAACGAAGACAGATAGGAACAAGCCGATTCTTTCAGTGAATTTGTCTCACTCTTAGCTTTCAAACGAGCTATGGCACGACAAAATCCGTCCACTGGAAGCCAAAATCGAAGCGAGCTGTCCAGAGGGGGGGGGGACGTCAGCGAAAATTTTTTCTCTCCGATGGCGTTCAAATTCACCATACCGATGCAGAATTTCACGCTGAATCCGAATCTGGCCTCCGTTTTCCCATCCGATGGTTCGTTTTGGCGCTACACACCAAAACGTCCCAAATTCTAACTCTGTCGTTTTTTCGAAATATGTTGAAAATTTTTTCTCGCCGATTGACTTGAAACTCACCATACAGATAGAGAATTTCACGCTGATTCCAAATCTGAAATCCGTTTTCCAATCCGATGCTTCGTTTTGAAGCTACAGCCCAAAACGTCCCAAATTCTAACTCTGTCGTTTTTCGCCAATGTCCCAAAATCTTAAATGGCGTCTCACATCTAAACTAAGACAGATAGGAACAAGCCGATTCTTTCAGTGAATTTGTCTCACTCTTAGCTTTCAAACGAGCTATGGCACGACAAAATCCGTCCACTGGAAGCCAAAATCGAAGCGAGCTGTCCAGAGGGGGGGGGACGTCAGCGAAAATTTTTTCTCTCCGATGGCGTTCAAATTCACCATACCGATGCAGAATTTCACGCTGAATCCGAATCTGGCCTCCGGTTTCTCATCCGATGCTTCGTTTGGGCGCTACACACCAAAACGTCCCAAATTCTAACTCTGTCGTTTTTTCGAAAAATGTTGAAAATTTTTTCTCGCTCCGTGATTGCTTGAAAATCCACCATACAGATTAGAGGAATTTCACGCTGATTCCAAATCTGAAATCCGTTTTCCAATCCGATGCTTCGTTTTGAAGCTACAGCCCAAAACGTCCCAAATTCTAACTCTGTCGTTTTTTCGCCAATGTCCCAAAATCTTAAATGGCGTCTCACATCTAAACGAAGACAGATATGAACAAGCCGATTCTTTCAGTGAATTTGTCTCACTCTTAGCTTTCAAACGAGCTATGGCACGACAAAATCCGTCCACTAGAAGCCAAGATCGAAGCGAGCTGTCAAGAGGGGGGGACGTCAGCGAAAATTTTTTCTCTCCGATTGACTTGAAACTCACTATACCGATGCAGAATTTCACGCTGAATCCGAATCTGGCCTCCGTTTTCTCATCCGATGGTTCGATTTGGCGCTACACACCAAAACGTCCCAAATTCTAACTCTGTCGTTTTTCGAAAAATGTTGAAATTTTTTTCTCGCCGATTGCCTTGAAACTCACCATACAGATAGAGAATTTCACGCTGATTCCAAATCTGAAATCCGTTTTCCCATCCGATGCTTCGTTTTGAAGCTACAGCCCAAAACGTCCCAAATTCTAACTCTGTCGTTTTTCGCCAATGTCCCAAAATCTTAAATGGCGTCTCACATCTAAACGAAGACAGATAGGAACAAGCCGATTCTTTCAGTGAATTTGTCTCACTCTTAGCTTTCAAACGAGCTATGGCACGACAAAATCCGTCCACTGGAAGCCAAATCGAAGCGAGCTGTCCAGAGGGGGGGGACGTCAGCGAAAATTTTTCTCTCCGATTGCGTTCAAATTCACCATACCGATGCAGAATTTCACGCTGAATCCGAATCTGGCCTCCGTTTTCTCATCCGATGGTTCGTTTTGGCGCTACACACCAAAACGTCCCAAATTCTAACTCTGTCGTTTTTTCGAAAAATGTTGAAAATTTTTTCTCGCCGATTGCCTTGAAACTCACCATACAGATAGAGAATTTCACGCTGATTCCAAATCTGAAATCCGTTTTCCAATCCGATGCTTCGTTTTGAAGCTACAGCCCAAAACGTCCCAAATTCTAACTCTGTCGTTTTTCGCCAATGTCCCAAAATCTTAAATGGCGTCTCACATCTAAACGAAGACAGATAGGAACAAGCCGATTCTTTCAGTGAATTTGTCTCACTCTTAGCTTTCAAACGAGCTATGGCACGACAAAATCCGTCCACTGGAAGCCAAAATCGAAGCGAGCTGTCCAGAGGGGGGGGGACGTCAGCGAAAATTTTTTCTCGCCGATTGACTTGAAACTCACCATACAGATAGA
Source organism: Prostheceraeus crozeri (assembly GCA_907163375.1). Classification (NCBI taxonomy): domain Eukaryota; kingdom Metazoa; phylum Platyhelminthes; order Polycladida; family Euryleptidae; genus Prostheceraeus; species Prostheceraeus crozeri. The sequence continues at coordinate 172,623 of CAJQUW010005000.1, forward strand.
GAATTTCACGCTGATTCCAAATCTGAAATCCGTTTTCCAATCCGATGCTTCGTTTTGAAGCTACAGCCCAAAACGTCCCAAATTCTAACTCTGTCGTTTTTTCGCCAATGTCCCAAAATCTTAAATGGCGTCTCACATCTAAACGAAGACAGATAGGAACAAGCCGATTCTTTCAGTGAATTTGTCTCACTCTTAGCTTTCAAACGAGCTATGGCACGACAAAATCCGTCCACTGGAAGCCAAATCGAAGCGAGCTGTCCAGAGGGGGGGGACGTCAGCGAAAATTTTTTCTCTCCGATTGCGTTCAAATTCACCATACCGATGCAGAATTTCACGCTGAATCCGAATCTGGCCTCCGTTTTCCCATCCGATGGTTCGTTTTGGCGCTACACACCAAAACGTCCCAAATTCTAACTCTGTCGTTTTTTCGAAAAATGTTGAAAAATTTTTTCTCGCCGATTGCCTTGAAACTCACCATACAGATAGAGAATTTCACGCTGATTCCAAATCTGAAATCCGTTTTCCAATCCGATGCTTCGTTTTGAAGCTACAGCCCAAAACGTCCCAAATTCTAACTCTGTCGTTTTTCGCCAATGTCCCAAAATCTTAAATGGCGTCTCACATCTAAACGAAGACAGATAGGAACAAGCCGATTCTTTCAGTGAATTTGTCTCACTCTTAGCTTTCAAACGAGCTATGGCACGACAAAATCCGTCCACTGGAAGCCAAAATCCAAGCGAGCTGTCCAGAGGGGGGGGGACGTCAGCGAAAATTTTTTCTCGCCGATTGCCTTGAAACTCACCATACAGATAGAGAATTTCACGCTGATTCCAAATCTGAAATCCGTTTTCCAATCCGATGCTTCGTTTTGAAGCTAGAGCCCAAATCGTCCCAAATTCTAACTCTGTCGTTTTTCGCCAATGTCCCAAAATCTTAAATGGCGTCTCACATCTAAACGAAGACAGATATGAACAAGCCGATTCTTTCAGTGAATTTGTCTCACTCTTAGCTTTCAAACGAGCTATGGCACGACAAAATCCGTCCACTGGAAGCCAAAATCGAAGCGAGCTGTCCAGAGGGGGGGACGTCAGCGAAAATTTTTTCTCTCCGATGGCGTTCAAATTCACCATACCGATGCAGAATTTCACGCTGAATCCGAATCTGGCCTCCGTTTTCTCATCCGATGGTTCGTTTGGGCACTACACACCAAAACGTCCCAAATTCTAACTCTGTCGTTTTTTCGAAAAATGTTGAAAATTTTTTCTCGCCGATTGCCTTGAAACTCACCATACAGATAGAGAATTTCACGCTGATTCCAAATCTGAAATCCGTTTTCCAATCCGATGCTTCGTTTTGAAGCTACAGACCAAAACGTCCCAAATTCTAACTCTGTCGTTTTTCGCCAATGTCCCAAAATCTTAAATGGCGTCTCACATCTAAACGAAGACAGATATGAACAAGCCGATTCTTTCAGTGAATTTGTCTCACTCTTAGCTTTCAAACGAGCTTTGCACGACAAAATCCGTCCACTGGAAGCCAAAATCCAAGCTAGCTGTTCAGAGGGGGGGACGTCAGCGAAAATTTTTTCTCTCCGATTGCCTTGAAACTCACCATACAGATAGAGAATTTCACGCTGATTCCAAATCTGAAATCCGTTGTCCAATCCGATGCTTCGTTTTGAAGCTACAGCCCAAAACGTCCCAAATTCTAACTCTGTCGTTTTTCGCCAATGTCCCAAAATCTTAAATGGCGTCTCACATCTAAACGAAGACAGATAGGAACAAGCCGATTCTTTCAGTGAATTTGTCTCACTCTTAGCTTTCAATCGAGCTATGGCACGACAAAATCCGTCCACTGGAAGCCAAAATCGAAGCGAGCTGTCCAGAGGGGGGGGGACGTCAGCGAAAATTTTTTCTCTCCGATTGCGTTCAAATTCACCATACCGATGCAGAATTTCACGCTGAATCCGAATCTGGCCTCCGGTTTCTCATCCGATGGTTCGTTTGGGCGCTACACACCAAAACGTCCCAAATTCTAACTCTGTCGTTTTTTCGAAAAATGTTGAAAATTTTTTCTCGCCGATTGACTTGAAACTCACCATACAGATAGAGAATTTCACGCTGATTCCAAATCTGAAATCCGTTTTCCAATCCGATGCTTCGTTTTGAAGCTAGAGCCCAAAACGTCCCAAATTCTAACTCTGTCGTTTTTCGCCAATGTCCCAAAATCTTAAATGGCGTCTCACATCTAAACGAAGACAGATAGGAACAAGCCGATTCTTTCAGTGAATTTGTCTCACTCTTAGCTTTCAAACGAGCTATGGCACGACAAAATCCGTCCACTGGAAGCCAAAATCGAAGCGAGCTGTCCAGAGGGGGGGGACGTCAGCGAAAATTTTTCTCTCCGATTGCGTTCAAATTCACCATACCGATGCAGAATTTCACGCTGAATCCGAATCTGGCCTCCGTTTTCCCATCCGATGGTTCGTTTTGGCGCTACACACCAAAACGTCCCAAATTCTAACTCTGTCGTTTTTTCGAAAAATGTTGAAAATTTTTTCTCGCCGATTGCCTTGAAACTCACCATACAGATAGAGAATTTCACGCTGATTCCAAATCTGAAATCCGTTTTCCAATCCGATGCTTCGTTTTGAAGCTACAGCCCAAAACGTCCCAAATTCTAACTCTGTCGTTTTTCGCCAATGTCCCAAAATCTTAAATGGCGTCTCACATCTAAACGAAGACAGATAGGAACAAGCCGATTCTTTCAGTGAATTTGTCTCACTCTTAGCTTTCAAACGAGCTATGGCACGACAAAATCCGTCCACTGGAAGCCAAAATCGAAGCGAGCTGTCCAGAGGGGGGGGACGTCAGCGAAAATTTTTTCTCTCCGATTGACTTGAAACTCACCATACAGATAGAGAATTTCACGCTGATTCCAAATCTGAAATCCGTTTTCCAATCCGATGCTTCGTTTTGAAGCTACAGCCCAAAACGTCCCAAATTCTAACTCTGTCGTTTTTTCGCCAATGTCCCAAAATCTTAAATGGCGTCTCACATCTAAACGAAGACAGATATGAACAAGCCGATTCTTTCAGTGAATTTGTCTCACTCTTAGCTTTCAAACGAGCTATGGCACGACAAAATCCGTCCACTGGAAGCCAAAATCGAAGCGAGCTGTCCAGAGGGGGGGGACGTCAGCGAAAATTTTTCTCTCCGATGGCGTTCAAATTCACCATACCGATGCAGAATTTCACGCTGAATCCGAATCTGGCCTCCGTTTTCTCATCCGATGCTTCGTTTTGGCGCTACACACCAAAACGTCCCAAATTCTAACTCTGTCGTTTTTTCGAAAAATGTTGAAAATTTTTTCTCGCCGATTGACTTGAAACTCACCATACAGATAGAGAATTTCACGCTGATTCCAAATCTGAAATCCGTTTTCCAATCCGATGCTTCGTTTTGAAGCTACAGCCCAAAACGTCCCAAATTCTAACTCTGTCGTTTTTCGCCAATGTCCCAAAATCTTAAATGGCGTCTCACATCTAAACGAAGACAGATAGGAATAAGCCGATTCTTTCAGTGAATTTGTCTCACTCTTAGCTTTCAAACGAGCTATGGCACGACAAAATCCGTCCACTGGAAGCCAAAATCGAAGCGAGCTGTCCAGAGGGGGGGGGACGTCAGCGAAAATTTTTTCTCTCCGATGGCGTTCAAATTCACCATACCGATGCAGAATTTCACGCTGAATCCGAATCTGGCCTCCGTTTTCTCATCCGATGCTTCGTTTTGGCGCTACACACCAAAACGTCCCAAATTCTAACTCTGTCGTTTTTTCGAAAAATGTTGAAAATTTTTTCTCGCCGATTGACTTGAAACTCACCATACAGATAGAGAATTTCACGCTGATTCCAAATCTGAAATCCGTTTTCCAATCCGATGCTTCGTTTTGAAGCTACAGCCCAAAACGTCCCAAATTCTAACTCTGTCGTTTTTCGCCAATGTCCCAAAATCTTAAATGGCGTCTCACATCTAAACGAAGACAGATAGGAACAAGCCGATTCTTTCACTGAATTTGTCTCACTCTTAGCTTTCAAACGAGCTATGGCACGACAAAATCCGTCCACTGGAAGCCAAAATCGAAGCGAGCTGTCCAGAGGGGGGGGGACGTCAGCGAAAATTTTTTCTCTCCGATGGCGTTCAAATTCACCATACCGATGCAGAATTTCACGCTGAATCCGAATCTGGCCTCCGTTTTCTCATCCGATGGTTCGTTTTGGCGCTACACACCAAAACGTCCCAAATTCTAACTCTGTCGTTTTTTCGAAAAATGTTGAAAATTTTTTCTCGCCGATTGACTTGAAACTCACCATACAGATAGAGAATTTCACGCTGATTCCAAATCTGAAATCCGTTTTCCAATCCGATGCTTCGTTTTGAAGCTACAGCCCAAAACGTCCCAAATTCTAACTCTGTCGTTTTTCGCCAATGTCCCAAAATCTTAAATGGCGTCTCACATCTAAACGAAGACAGATAGGAACAAGCCGATTCTTTCAGTGAATTTGTCTCACTCTTAGCTTTCAAACGAGCTATGGCACGACAAAATCCGTCCACTGGAAGCCAAAATCGAAGCGAGCTGTCCAGAGGGGGGGGACGTCAGCGAAAATTTTTTCTCTCCGATGGCGTTCAAATTCACCATACCGATGCAGAATTTCACGCTGAATCCGAATCTGGCCTCCGTTTTCTCATCCGATGGTTCGTTTGGCGCTACACACCAAAACGTCCCAAATTCTAACTCTGTCGTTTTTTCGAAAAATGTTGAAAATTTTTTCTCGCCGATTGACTTGAAACTCACCATACAGATAGAGAATTTCACGCTGATTCCGAATCTGAAATCCGTTTTCCAATCCGATGCTTCGTTTTGAAGCTACAGCCCAAAACGTCCCAAATTCTAACTCTGTCGTTTTTCGCCAATGTCCCAAAATCTTAAATGGCGTCTCACATCTAAACGAAGACAGATAGGAACAAGCCGATTCTTTCAGTGAATTTGTCTCACTCTTAGCTTTCAAACGAGCTATGGCACGACAAAATCCGTCCACTGGAAGCCAAATCGAAGCGAGCTGTCCAGAGGGGGGGGACGTCAGCGAAAATTTTTTCTCTCCGATGGCGTTCAAATTCACCATACCGATGCAGAATTTCACGCTGAATCCGAATCTGGCCTCCGTTTTCTCATCCGATGGTTCGTTTTGGCGCTACACACCAAAACGTCCCAAATTCTAACTCTGTCGTTTTTTCGAAAAATGTTGAAAATTTTTTCTCGCCGATTGACTTGAAACTCACCATACAGATAGAGAATTTCACGCTGATTCCAAATCTGAAATCCGTTTTCCAATCCGATGCTTCGTTTTGAAGCTACAGCCCAAAACGTCCCAAATTCTAACTCTGTCGTTTTTCGCCAATGTCCCAAAATCTTAAATGGTGTCTCACATCTAAACGAAGACAGATAGGAACAAGCCGATTCTTTCAGTGAATTTGTCTCACTCTTAGCTTTCAAACGAGCTATCGCACGACAAAATCCGTCCACTGGAAGCCAAAATCGAAGCGAGCTGTCCAGAGGGGGGGCGGACGTCAGCGAAAATTTTTTCTCTCCGATGGCGTTCAAATTCACCATACCGATGCAGAATTTCACGCTGAATCCGAATCTGGCCTCCGTTTTCTCATCCGATGGTTCGTTTGGGCGCTACACACCAAAACGTCCCAAATTCTAACTCTGTCGTTTTTTCGAAAAATGTTGAAAATTTTTTCTCGCCGATTGACTTGAAACTCACCATACAGATAGAGAATTTCACGCTGATTCCAAATCTGAAATCCGTTTTCCAATCCGATGCTTCGTTTTGAAGCTACAGCCCAAAACGTCCCAAATTCTAACTCTGTCGTTTTTCGCCAATGTCCCAAAATCTTAAATGGCGTCTCACATCTAAACGAAGACAGATAGGAACAAGCCGATTGTTTCAGTGAATTTGTCTCACTCTTAGCTTTCAAACGAGCTATGGCACGACTAAATCCGTCCACTGGAAGCCAAAATCGAAGCGAGCTGTCCAGAGGGGGGGGGACGTCAGCGAAAATTTTTCTCTCCGATTGCGTTCAAATTCACCATACCGATGCAGAATTTCACGCTGAATCCGAATCTGGCCTCCGTTTTCTCATCCGATGCTTCGTTTGGCGCTACACACCAAAACGTCCCAAATTCTAACTCTGTCGTTTTTTCGAAAAATGTTGAAAATTTTTTCTCGCCGATTGACTTGAAACTCACCATACAGATAGAGAATTTCACGCTGATTCCAAATCTGAAATCCGTTTTCCAATCCGATGCTTCGTTTTGAAGCTACAGCCCAAAACGTCCCAAATTCTAACTCTGTCGTTTTTCGCCAATGTCCCAAAATCTTAAATGGCGTCTCACATCTAAACGAAGACAGATAGGAACAAGCCGACTCTTTCAGTGAATTTGTCTCACTCTTAGCTTTCAAACGAGCTATGGCACGACAAAATCCGTCCACTGGAAGCCAAAATCGAAGCGAGCTGTCCAGAGGGGGGGGGACGTCAGCGAAAATTTTTTCTCTCCGATGGCGTTCAAATTCACCATACCGATGCAGAATTTCACGCTGAATCCGAATCTGGCCTCCGTTTTCTCATCCGATGGTTCGTTTGGGCGCTACACACCAAAACGTCCCAAATTCTAACTCTGTCGTTTTTTCGAAAAATGTTGAAAATTTTTTCTCGCCGATTGACTTGAAACTCACCATACAGATAGAGAATTTCACGCTGATTCCAAATCTGAAATCCGTTTTCCAATCCGATGCTTCGTTTTGAAGCTACAGCCCAAAACGTCCCAAATTCTAACTCTGTCGTTTTTCGCCAATGTCCCAAAATCTTAAATGGCGTCTCACATCTAAACGAAGACAGATAGGAACAAGCCGATTCTTTCAGTGAATTTGTCTCACTCTTAGCTTTCAAACGAGCTATGGCACGACAAAATCCGTCCACTGGAAGCCAAAATCGAAGCGAGCTGTCCAGAGGGGGGGGACGTCAGCGAAAATTTTTTCTCTCCGATTGCGTTCAAATTCACCATACCGATGCAGAATTTCACGCTGAATCCGAATCTGGCCTCCGTTTTCTCATCCGATGGTTCGTTTTGGCGCTACACACCAAAACGTCCCAAATTCTAACTCTGTCGTTTTTTCGAAAAATGTTGAAAATTTTTTCTCGCCGATTGACTTGAAACTCACCATACAGATAGAGAATTTCACGCTGATTCCAAATCTGAAATCCGTTTTCCAATCCGATGCTTCGTTTTGAAGCTACAGCCCAAAACGTCCCAAATTCTAACTCTGTCGTTTTTCGCCAATGTCCCAAAATCTTAAATGGCGTCTCACATCTAAACGAAGACAGATAGGAACAAGCCGATTCTTTCAGTGAATTTGTCTCACTCTTAGCTTTCAAACGAGCTATGGCACGACAAAATCCGTCCACTGGAAGCCAAAATCGAAGCGAGCTGTCCAGAGGGGGGGGACGTCAGCGAAAATTTTTTCTCTCCGATTGACTTGAAACTCACCATACAGATAGAGAATTTCACGCTGATTCCAAATCTGAAATCCGTTTTCCAATCCGATGCTTCGTTTTGAAGCTACAGCCCAAAACGTCCCAAATTCTAACTCTGTCGTTTTTTCGCCAATGTCCCAAAATCTTAAATGGCGTCTCACATCTAAACGAAGACAGATATGAACAAGCCGATTCTTTCAGTGAATTTGTCTCACTCTTAGCTTTCAAACGAGCTATGGCACGACAAAATCCGTCCACTGGAAGCCAAAATCGAAGCGAGCTGTCCAGAGGGGGGGGACGTCAGCGAAAATTTTTTCTCTCCGATTGCGTTCAAATTCACCATACCGATGCAGAATTTCACGCTGAATCCGAATCTGGCCTCCGTTTTCTCATCCGATGCTTCGTTTTGGCGCTACACACCAAAACGTCCCAAATTCTAACTCTGTCGTTTTTTCGAAAAATGTTGAAAATTTTTTCTCGCCGATTGACTTGAAACTCACCATACAGATAGAGAATTTCACGCTGATTCCAAATCTGAAATCCGTTTTCCAATCCGATGCTTCGTTTTGAAGCTACAGCCCAAAACGTCCCAAATTCTAACTCTGTCGTTTTTCGCCAATGTCCCAAAATCTTAAATGGCGTCTCACATCTAAACAAAGACAGATAGGAACAAGCCGATTCTTTCAGTGAATTTGTCTCACTCTTAGCTTTCAAACGAGCTATGGCACGACAAAATCCGTCCACTGGAAGCCAAAATCGAAGCGAGCTCTCCAGAGGGGGGGGACGTCAGCGAAAATTTTTTCTCTCCGATGGCGTTCAAATTCACCATACCGATGCAGAATTTCACGCTGAATCCGAATCTGGCCTCCGTTTTCTCATCCGATGCTTCGTTTTGGGCGCTACACACCAAAACGTCCCAAATTCTAACTCTGTCGTTTTTTCGAAAAATGTTGAAAATTTTTTCTCGCCGATTGACTTGAAACTCACCATACAGATAGAGAATTTCACGCTGATTCCAAATCTGAAATCCGTTTTCCAATCCGATGCTTCGTTTTGAAGCTACAGCCCAAAACGTCCCAAATTCTAACTCTGTCGTTTTTCACCAATGTCCCAAAATCTTAAATGGCGTTACACATCTAAACGAAGACAGATAGGAACAAGCCGATTCTTTCAGTGAATTTGTCTCACTCTTAGCTTTCAAACGAGCTATGGCACGACAAAATCCGTCCACTGGAAGCCAAAATCGAAGCGAGCTGTCCAGAGGGGGGGACGTCAGCGAAAATTTTTCTCTCGCCGATTGCCTTGAAACTCACCATACAGATAGAGAATTTCACGCTGATTCCAAATCTGAAATCCGTTTTCCAATCCGATGCTTCGTTTTGAAGCTACAGCCCAAAACGTCCCAAATTCTAACTCTGTCGTTTTTCCCCAATGTCCCAAAATCTTAAATGGCGTCTCACATCTAAACGAAGACAGATAGGAACAAGCCGATTCTTTCAGTGAATTTGTCTCACTCTTAGCTTTCAAACGAGCTATGGCACGACAAAATCCGTCCACTGGAAGCCAAAATCGAAGCGAGCTGTCCAGAGGGGGGGGGACGTCAGCGAAAATTTTTCTCTCCGATTGCGTTCAAATTCACCATACCGATGCAGAATTTCACGCTGAATCCGAATCTGGCCTCCGTTTTCTCATCCGATGCTTCGTTTGGCGCTACACACCAAAACGTCCCAAATTCTAACTCTGTCGTTTTTTCGAAAAATGTTGAAAATTTTTTCTCGCCGATTGCCTTGAAACTCACCATACAGATAGAGAATTTCACGCTGATTCCAAATCTGAAATCCGTTTTCCAATCCGATGCTTCGTTTTGAAGCTACAGCCCAAAACGTCCCAAATTCTAACTCTGTCGTTTTTCGCCAATGTCCCAAAATCTTAAATGGCGTCTCACATCTAAACGAAGACAGATAGGAACAAGCCGATTCTTTCAGTGAATTTGTCTCACTCTTAGCTTTCAAACGAGCTATTGCACGACAAAATCCGTCCACTGGAAGCCAAAATCGAAGCGAGCTGTCCAGAGGGGGGGGACGCCAGCGAAATTTTTTTCTCTCCGATGGCGTTCAAATTCACCATACCGATGCAGAATTTCACGCTGAATCCGAATCTGGCCTCCGTTTTCTCATCCGATGGTTCGTTTTGGCGCTACACACACCAAAACGTCCCAAATTCTAACTCTGTCGTTTTTCGAAAAATGTTGAAAATTTTTTCTCTCCGATTGACTTGAAA
>CAJQUW010005000.1:187500-195265 GCA_907163375.1 Prostheceraeus crozeri
TAAACGAAGACAGATAGGAACAAGCCGATTCTTTCAGTGAATTTGTCTCACTCTTAGCTTTCAAACGAGCTATGGCACGACAAAATCCGTCCACTGGAAGCCAAAATCGAAGCGAGCTGTCCAGAGGGGGGGGGACGTCAGCGAAAATTTTTTCTCTCCGATGGCGTTCAAATTCACCATACCGATGCAGAATTTCACGCTGAATCCGAATCTGGCCTCCGTTTTCTCATCCGATGGTTCGTTTGGCGCTACACACCAAAACGTCCCAAATTCTAACTCTGTCGTTTTTCGAAAAATGTTGAAAATTTTTTCTCGCCGATTGACTTGAAACTCACCATACAGATAGAGAATTTCACGCTGATTCCAAATCTGAAATCCGTTTTCCAATCCGATGCTTCGTTTTGAAGCTACAGCCCAAAACGTCCCAAATTCTAACTCTGTCGTTTTTCGCCAATGTCCCAAAATCTTAAATGGCGTCTCACATCTAAACGAAGACAGATAGGAACAAGCCGATTCTTTCAGTGAATTTGTCTCACTCTTAGCTTTCAAACGAGCTATGGCACGACAAAATCCGTCCACTGGAAGCCAAAATCGAAGCGAGCTGTCCAGAGGGGGGGGACGTCAGCGAAAATTTTTTCTCTCCGATGGCGTTCAAATTCACCATACCGATGCAGAATTTCACGCTGAATCCGAATCTGGCCTCCGTTTTCTCATCCGATGGTTCGTTTGGGCGCTACACACCAAAACGTCCCAAATTCTAACTCTGTCGTTTTTTCGAAAAATGTTGAAAATTTTTTCTCGCCGATTGACTTGAAACTCACCATACAGATAGAGAATTTCACGCTGATTCCAAATCTGAAATCCGTTTTCCAATCCGATGCTTCGTTTTGAAGCTACAGCCCAAAACGTCCCAAATTCTAACTCTGTCGTTTTTCGCCAATGTCCCAAAATCTTAAATGGCGTCTCACATCTAAACGAAGACAGATAGGAACAAGCCGATTCTTTCAGTGAATTTGTCTCACTCTTAGCTTTCAAACGAGCTATGGCACGACAAAATCCGTCCACTGGAAGCCAAAATCGAAGCGAGCTGTCCAGAGGGGGGGGACGTCAGCGAAAATTTTTTCTCTCCGATGGCGTTCAAATTCACCATACCGATGCAGAATTTCACGCTGAATCCGAATCTGGCCTCCGTTTTCTCATCCGATGGTTCGTTTTGGCGCTACACACCAAAACGTCCCAAATTCTAACTCTGTCGTTTTTTCGAAAAATGTTGAAAATTTTTTCTCTCCGATTGACTTGAAACTCACCATACAGATAGAGAATTTCACGCTGATTCCAAATCTGAAATCCGTTTTCCAATCCGATGCTTCGTTTTGAAGCTACAGCCCAAAACGTCCCAAATTCTAACTCTGTCGTTTTTTCGCCAATGTCCCAAAATCTTAAATGGCGTCTCACATCTAAACGAAGACAGATAGGAACAAGCCGATTCTTTCAGTGAATTTGTCTCACTCTTAGCTTTCAAACGAGCTATGGCACGACAAAATCCGTCCACTGGAAGCCAAAATCGAAGCGAGCTGTCCAGGGGGGGGGGACGTCAGCGAAAATTTTTTCTCTCCGATGGCGTTCAAATTCACCATACCGATGCAGAATTTCACGCTGAATCCGAATCTGGCCTCCGTTTTCTCATCCGATGGTTCGTTTTGGGCGCTACACACCAAAACGTCCCAAATTCTAACTCTGTCGTTTTTTCGAAAAATGTTGAAAATTTTTTCTCGCCGATTGACTTGAAACTCACCATACAGATAGAGAATTTCACGCTGATTCCAAATCTGAAATCCGTTTTCCAATCCGATGCTTCGTTTTGAAGCTACAGCCCAAAACGTCCCAAATTCTAACTCTGTCGTTTTTCGCCAATGTCCCAAAATCTTAAATGGCGTCTCACATCTAAACGAAGACAGATAGGAACAAGCCGATTCTTTCAGTGAATTTGTCTCACTCTTAGCTTTCAAACGAGCTATGGCACGACAAAATCCGTCCACTGGAAGCCAAGATCGAAGCGAGCTGTCCAGAGGGGGGGGGACGTCAGCGAAAATTTTTTCTCTCCGATGGCGTTCAAATTCACCATACCGATGCAGAATTTCACGCTGAATCCGAATCTGGCCTCCGTGTTCTCATCCGATGGTTCGTTTTGGGCGCTACACAGCCAAACGTCCCAAATTCTAACTCTGTCGTTTTTCCGAAAAATGTTGAAAATTTTTTCTCGCCGATTGACTTGAAACTCACCATACAGATAGAGAATTTCACGCTGATTCCAAATCTGAAATCCGTTTTCCAATCCGATGCTTCGTTTTGAAGCTACAGCCCAAAACGTCCCAGATTCTAACTCTGTCGTTTTTCGCCAATGTCCCAAAATCTTAAATGGCGTCTCACATCTAAACGAAGACAGATATGAACAAGCCGATTCTTTCAGTGAATTTGTCTCACTCTTAGCTTTCAAACGAGCTATGGCACGACAAAATCCGTCCACTGGAAGCCAAAATCGAAGCGAGCTGTCCAGAGGGGGGGGGACGTCAGCGAAAATTTTTTCTCTCCGATGGCGTTCAAATTCACCATACCGATGCAGAATTTCACGCTGAATCCGAATCTGGCCTCCGTTTTCTCATCCGATGGTTCGTTTGGGCGCTACACACCAAAACGTCCCAAATTCTAACTCTGTCGTTTTTTCGAAAAATGTTGAAAATTTTTTCTCGCCGATTGACTTGAAACTCACCATACAGATAGAGAATTTCACGCTGATTCCAAATCTGAAATCCGTTTTCCAATCCGATGCTTCGTTTTGAAGCTACAGCCCAAAACGTCCCAAATTCTAACTCTGTCGTTTTTCGCCAATGTCCCAAAATCTTAAATGGCGTCTCACATCTAAACGAAGACAGATAGGAACAAGCCGACTCTTTCAGTGAATTTGTCTCACTCTTAGCTTTCAAACGAGCTATGGCACGACAAAATCCGTCCACTGGAAGCCAAAATCGAAGCGAGCTGTCCAGAGGGGGGGGACGTCAGCGAAAATTTTTTCTCTCCGATGGCGTTCAAATTCACCATACCGATGCAGAATTTCACGCTGAATCCGAATCTGGCCTCCGTTTTCTCATCCGATGGTTCGTTTTGGCGCTACACACAAAAACGTCCCAAATTCTAACTCTGTCGTTTTTTCGAAAAATGTTGAAAATTTTTTCTCGCCGATTGACTTGAAACTCACCATACAGATAGAGAATTTCACGCTGATTCCAAATCTGAAATCCGTTTTCCAATCCGATGCTTCGTTTTGAAGCTACAGCCCAAAACGTCCCAAATTCTAACTCTGTCGTTTATCGCCAATGTCCCAAAATCTTAAATGGCGTCTCACATCTAAACGAAGACAGATAGGAACAAGCCGATTCTTTCAGTGAATTTGTCTCACTCTTAGCTTTCAAACGAGCTATGGCACGACAAAATCCGTCCACTGGAAGCCAAATCGAAGCGAGCTGTCCAGAGGGGGGGGGACGTCAGCGAAAATTTTTTCTCTCCGATGGCGTTCAAATTCACCATACCGATGCAGAATTTCACGCTGAATCCGAATCTGGCCTCCGTTTTCTCATCCGATGGTTCGTTTTGGCGCTACACACCAAAACGTCCCAAATTCTAACTCTGTCGTTTTTTCGAAAAATGTTGAAAATTTTTTCTCGCCGATTGACTTGAAACTCACCATACAGATAGAGAATTTCACGCTGATTCCAAATCTGAAATCCGTTTTCCAATCCGATGCTTCGTTTTGAAGCTACAGCCCAAAACGTCCCAAATTCTAACTCTGTCGTTTTTCGCCAATGTCCCAAAATCTTAAATGGCGTCTCACATCTAAACGAAGACAGATAGGAACAAGCCGATTCTTTCACTGAATTTGTCTCACTCTTAGCTTTCAAACGAGCTATGGCACGACAAAATCCGTCCACTGGAAGCCAAAATCGAAGCGAGCTGTCCAGAGGGGGGGGGACGTCAGCGAAAATTTTTCTCTCCGATGGCGTTCAAATTCACCATACCGATGCAGAATTTCACGCTGAATCCGAATCTGGCCTCCGTTTTCTCATCCGATGGTTCGTTTTGGCGCTACACACCAAAACGTCCCAAATTCTAACTCTGTCGTTTTTTCGAAAATGTTGAAAATTTTTTCTCTCCGATTGACTTGAAACTCACCATACAGATAGAGAATTTCACGCTGATTCCAAATCTGAAATCCGTTTTCCAATCCGATGCTTCGTTTTGAAGCTACAGCCAAAACGTCCCAAATTCTAACTCTGTCGTTTTTCGCCAATGTCCCAAAATCTTAAATGGCGTCTCACATCTAAACGAAGACAGATAGGAACAAGCCGATTCTTTCACTGAATTTGTCTCACTCTTAGCTTTCAAACGAGCTATGGCACGACAAAATCCGTCCACTGGAAGACAAAATCGAAGCGAGCTGTCCAGAGGGGGGGGGACGTCAGCGAAAATTTTTCTCTCCGATGGCGTTCAAATTCACCATACCGATGCAGAATTTCACGCTGAATCCGAATCTGGCCTCCGTTTTCTCATCCGATGGTTCGTTTTGGCGCTACACACCAAAACGTCCCAAATTCTAACTCTGTCGTTTTTTCGAAAATGTTGAAAATTTTTTCTCGCCGATTGACTTGAAACTCACCATACAGATAGAGAATTTCACGCTGATTCCAAATCTGAAATCCGTTTTTCCAATCCGATGCTTCGTTTTGAAGCTACAGCCCAAAACGTCCCAAATTCTAACTCTGTCGTTTTTCGCCAATGTCCCAAAATCTTAAATGGCGTCTCACATCTAAACGAAGACAGATAGGAACAAGCCGATTCTTTCAGTGAATTTGTCTCACTCTTAGCTTTCAAACGAGCTATGGCACGACAAAATCCGTCCACTGGAAGCCAAAATCGAAGCGAGCTGTCCAGAGGGGGGGGGACGTCAGCGAAAATTTTTTCTCTCCGATGGCGTTCAAATTCACCATACCGATGCAGAATTTCACGCTGAATCCGAATCTGGCCTCCGTTTTCTCATCCGATGGTTCGTTTGGGCGCTACACACCAAAACGTCCCAAATTCTAACTCTGTCGTTTTTTCGAAAAATGTTGAAAAATTTTTTCTCGCCGATTGCCTTGAAACTCACCATACAGATAGAGAATTTCACGCTGATTCCAAATCTGAAATCCGTTTTCCAATCCGATGCTTCGTTTTGAAGCTACAGCCCAAAACGTCCCAAATTCTAACTCTGTCGTTTTTCGCCAATGTCCCAAAATCTTAAATGGCGTCTCACATCTAAACGAAGACAGATAGGAACAAGCCGATTCTTTCAGTGAATTTGTCTCACTCTTAGCTTTCAAACGAGCTATGGCACGACTAAATCCGTCCACTGGAAGCCAAAATCGAAGCGAGCTGTCCAGAGGGGGGGGGACGTCAGCGAAAATTTTTTCTCTCCGATGGCGTTCAAATTCACCATACCGATGCAGAATTTCACGCTGAATCCGAATCTGGCCTCCGTTTTCTCATCCGATGGTTCGTTTGGGCGCTACACACCAAAACGTCCCAAATTCTAACTCTGTCGTTTTTTCGAAAAATGTTGAAAAATTTTTTCTCGCCGATTGCCTTGAAACTCACCATACAGATAGAGAATTTCACGCTGATTCCAAATCTGAAATCCGTTTTCCAATCCGATGCTTCGTTTTGAAGCTACAGCCCAAAACGTCCCAAATTCTAACTCTGTCGTTTTTCGCCAATGTCCCAAAAGCTTAAATGGCGTCTCACATCTAAACGAAGACAGATAGGAACAAGCCGATTCTTTCAGTGAATTTGTCTCACTCTTAGCTTTCAAACGAGCTATTGCACGACAAAATCCGTCCACTGGAAGCCAAGATCGAAGCGAGCTGTCCAGAGGGGGGGGACGTCAGCGAAAATTTTTTCTCTCCGATGGCGTTCAAATTCACCATACCGATGCAGAATTTCACGCTGAATCCGAATCTGGCCTCCGTTTTCTCATCCGATGGTTCGTTTGGGCGCTACACACCAAAACGTCCCAAATTCTAACTCTGTCGTTTTTTCGAAAAATGTTGAAATTTTTTCTCTCCGATTGACTTGAAACTCACCATACAGATAGAGAATTTCACGCTGATTCCAAATCTGAAATCCGTTTTTCCAATCCGATGCTTCGTTTTGAAGCTACAGCCCAAAACGTCCCAAATTCTAACTCTGTCGTTTTTCGCCAATGTCCCAAAATCTTAAATGGCGTCTCACATCTAAACGAAGACAGATAGGAACAAGCCGATTCTTTCAGTGAATTTGTCTCACTCTTAGCTTTCAAACGAGCTATGGCACGACAAAATCCGTCCACTGGAAGCCAAAATCGAAGCGAGCTGTCCAGAGGGGGGGGGGACGTCAGCGAAAATTTTTTCTCTCCGATGGCGTTCAAATTCACCATACCGATGCAGAATTTCACGCTGAATCCGAATCTGGCCTCCGTTTTCTCATCCGATGGTTCGTTTTGGCGCTACACACCACAACGTCCCAAATTCTAACTCTGTCGTTTTTTCGAAAAATGTTGAAAATTTTTTCTCGCCGATTGACTTGAAACTCACCATACAGATAGAGAATTTCACGCTGATTCCAAATCTGAAATCCGTTTTCCAATCCGATGCTTCGTTTTGAAGCTACAGCCAAAACGTCCCAAATTCTAACTCTGTCGTTTTTCGCCAATGTCCCAAAATCTTAAATGGCGTCTCACATCTAAACGAAGACAGATAGGAACAAGCCGATTCTTTCACTGAATTTGTCTCACTCTTAGCTTTCAAACGAGCTATCGCACGACAAAATCCGTCCACTGGAAGCCAAAATCGAAGCGAGCTGTCCAGAGGGGGGGGACGTCAGCGAAAAATTTTTTCTCTCCGATGGCGTTCAAATTCACCATACCGATGCAGAATTTCACGCTGAATCCGAATCTGGCCTCCGTTTTCTCATCCGATGGTTCGTTTTGGCGCTACACACCAAAACGTCCCAAATTCTAACTCTGTCGTTTTTTCGAAAAATGTTGAAAATTTTTTCTCTCCGATTGACTTGAAACTCACCATACAGATAGAGAATTTCACGCTGATTCCAAATCTGAAATCCGTTTTCCAATCCGATGCTTCGTTTTGAAGCTACAGCCCAAAACGTCCCAAATTCTAACTCTGTCGTTTTTCGCCAATGTCCCAAAATCTTAAATGGTGTCTTACATCTAAACGAAGACAGATAGGAACAAGCCGTTTGTTTCAGTGAATTTGTCTCACTCTTAGCTTTCAAACGAGCTATGGCACGACAAAATCCGTCCACTGGAAGCCAAAATCGAAGCGAGCTGTCCAGAGGGGGGGGGACGTCAGCGAAAATTTTTCTCTCCGATGGCGTTCAAAATCACCATACCGATGCAGAATTTCACGCTGAATCCGAATCTGGCCTCCGTTTTCTCATCCGATGGTTCGTTTTGGCGCTACACACCAAAACGTCCCAAATTCTAACTCTGTCGTTTTTTCGAAAAATGTTGAAATTTTTTCTCTCCGATTGACTTGAAACTCACCATACAGATAGAGAATTTCACGCTGATTCCAAATCTGAAATCCGTTTTCCAATCCGATGCTTCGTTTTGAAGCTACAGCCCAAAACGTCCCAAATTCTAACTCTGTCGTTTTTCGCCAATGTCCCAAAATCT